>JAECUM010073388.1:0-16785 GCA_016617855.1 Megalonaias nervosa | reverse complement strand
CCACACACTTTCAGTTTGTCTTCTAGCATCCCTATATATTTTTGTGCTTCCGACAACTTTATCTCCATTGATTGAATCGTTGATTTAGCATAGCCTATCGTCTTCTCCAAGGACTTTTGTATGTCCTGAGATCTTAAGTTAAAATCGTTTATCTGTGTATAGTCTATGCCAAGCGCCTTCGCGCCTTGTACAAATGTGCATAAAGCAAATGCAAGAAAACCTTGTAAGATCTTCATTGTATACAAAGCGTCTAAAATGAGATTGAACCTAAACCAATGCTTCTATATACCTTGTCTTATCAGTGACTATAAGCAAAGGTCATGGGGAGGCAATAAGATTGTCATGTAGTATGCCTATGAGTAATGGTCAAAATAAGGAAATACTTCCTCAATAAGATGTAAATGACAAGTGGTAAAAGTGCATCATTTGCTTTTTACAAAATGCTGTACGGCTTTGAGTGTCAAAGACTACTGAATTCATACATTTGAAGATTTGCAGTACATCGGACCTTAGGAGTGATATTCAATATTGACCTTATTTAAATGTTATATCCTCAAAGTTTGTTTTCCATTCATAAAATATGATGCAATTTAGACTTAGATATTAAATAGATTATTTCAATCCAACAAGTTTTATCTCTGTCTCTCTCTACGTTCCGTATTGTATACCCTCAAATGGTGCGCATCAGCAGCAACTAACAACATATCGTAATAAGATTCATGTTATGCCAATAATATCTTCACAAAAGTCTTAATTGAGCATTAATTCCGAATATATATCTGAACTGTCTGAACCTTATTTTACAATGTGAAGAATAAGGGTGTAAAAAGAAAGAACAGTAATTGCAAACATCGTCTTTCCTGCAGTATGCAAGAATCTTGCATATGGATGAAAAAATATAAACTTCCTAGCGTCACCGACACATCTTAGAATATCTGAAATATAGTATTTTGTTCAGTCTTTTCTGTCCATGCGAATCAGTGTTCCGAAGACAAATTTAAAATTGCGAGTGAGCTAGGTTTATGGTGTACTAGAACAATATTTGCTATTATGATTTGATATGGTGACGCACCCGATCCTAAATTCTTCATAATAGCGTGACAATAAATCACACTGAAAACCTAGTCAGGGTGATTAAGGTTTGCAGCTTCATTTAGCGTTATATTGAATATTTTGATTTAAAACTGTATAAATTATTTCGTTACTTGTTTTGGATGTCTTTGGTTATATCGTATTCATTTTAGTACCAAATCACATCAGTGGATTGACAATTTCTTTGTGTTCTCATTCTGCTCAAGTAGGATGTCCTTAATTTGTGCCACAATATTCCCTTTCTAAATAATGACCGTAGAGCCCACATTCACATTCTCTGTACTCCGTTTCTTTCATAGCTTTTGAGATCGTAATTTTTGTATGTTTATTTTATTTCACTCTGTTGATACCCAACCTATGAGCCGATATTCAGAGGATTTTGAAGTTCTTTCTTTCATACACTGAAGTATATGTAGAATATTATCATTCCCAATGCACCTAGTCGTTATTACATATATATGTATATATGTATGTATGTATGTATGTGCGAATGATATTAATATGGTGTATGTATGTATGTACGTAGTAAATTCCGTGATGAAATTGTTTTTATATTGGTAGCAGCGTCAGCCTATTGGAAAATTTATCTTCAATCCCGAAATGCAATTAGTGACCGTCAAATTAGTATATCACGATTTAACCATTCCCTGCTTAATTTTCTTACTAAGCTATCCCTTGTCTATACTCGTGCCAAAGAGCATGATTCTTCTTCGTAGTGAATTAAAATGATCTGTACTGTATGAATTTCATTACATCAAGTTGTTACATTGAATCTTATTCTTACAAAATCAATTATAAAATATACAGTCAGGACCAGCACAAACCGATGCTTTCCTAATAAATGCATCCAGCAATTTCCAGTTCCCTTTAAGGTGTAATGTAGCATGCTTTACATTGATAATTTATTTAATCCACATAAATGTAACTTATATGAAAAAAAATCATAGTACGTTTGTATCCGTCTTAATACTCCATATCTGATTAACATATCAGATGATCCAATAGTTATTTAAGACAACTCGGTATTTTATACCATAGCTTCTAGCATCCCCTGCTAATTATATTTAGTGACAACATTATTCTGACTCAGTATTCCAATGTCATCTATATGCATAGAAGTACTCACGTACGTGCATTTGAACATAATATCATTGATGCATTCAGGCCAGTAAGCTGAGTAATATATTCTTTACGCCTACTTCCTGTCACTGTCCATCTTCAGACTTTCCATTTCCTCGCAAGTATACGCGACCGAAGAAACTCGTTTGGGTACATTATATAGATTTTGAGCATTACATCAAGACAAATGTTTCAGAGGCATAATTAGACATTACTGATAATAAAAGAACAAATATTGAGATCTTCATACATTATAAGTACTTCTTTGAAAATCGACTAAGTTTCCAGGCATTATTCTTCATAATTCTTCCTCATAATATTTATTTCACCAGCTCGTTTGGTGTTTTTGTTTTCTCTAGGACAAAAATATTGCATATAAAAAGCTTGATTATGTAGTTTGCAGTAGCAGTTTATGAATATACATATGTGCTGTCATGGTAGGAGAAAGTCGACATCTTTGTCTCTTTCGAGGGTCTTAACAATTCAGAGGACATACAATGTTCACAATTCAGACCATTCCATCATAACCTCTATTCTATTTGACAATTTGTTGTATATCGATCAAGGGAAGATGATCTCTTAATAGTTAGGTACCTTATTATTATCTTTTTATATAACCATATACATTCCTTGTTGAGAACCAGGAGTTGGATTAGATTAAACTTCTGTTTAATTATATCTACTGGTATCATCTGGACATACTGAATCATCTGGATCGTGTGTGTCGCAAAGAGAAGAATAATGCTCTTTTGTGGGAGTTAAAATGTCACGTTCTTTAAATTTTTTATTTTATTTCTTAAATCTAACATAGATCAAATCTAGATCTAATCTAGATTTTGCTTATTTGTATTTATACTTTAATTGCTCATTCTGTCTACCATTTTAAAATCATTGTTTTCTGTAATTGTGAAATGCTATTATTGGCAGCAGTCAGTCTATTTTTTAACTAAACCACGCCATCTTTAAAGTCACTAACTAGCTTTTTAATATCATACGATTTCTTCTCATCGCATATTTTGTCCGCAACTAGTATGAATTGTAATAAATCTTTATGGACTTCTTTATTTTCCCCATATCTCTCATTGAGGTCGATATTTCAATATTGATCTTTTCTTCAATTTTTTATAATAGTTGTTGCATTTTTCTGTGGGTCTGATGTTTGATTCAGCTCTAACAGTTTGTAAACCTTGTAAAGTAATCTCTTGGTAGTAACTATTGAGCATCTAAAAACTTATTCTTGTGATGATATATATGTCTCTGCAGATCATATAGTTAAGTAGATTATATGTAATACTCTTATCTGTCGCTGTTTATATGTTATTAATGTGCCCTCAATGTTGATATATTTCAAAGTTTTAATCTCCAGAATAGTATGTGTTCAATGTTTCTTCTAAAAAATAAATATATTTGTAACATCATCAAATAATTCTTTTGGAACTACTTTTTATGTATATCGATATTTTCTGTAACACCTGGTACATGATTTTATTGAATTTTCGGAATTTAAATTTACGGTTGTAAACATTATAGAATATCTTTTGTGATACATGTGTGTACGTGACCTGACTCTGTTAAGAACGAAGATTGCATAGAATCTATAAATAGACGTTTACGTATGTGTTGACAAGTAATAATAACAATCTTAATAATAAGACTATAAAAGGCGAGTATGTGTAATTGCTCAGTTACTGGTGGGTTTTCGATGTTTCGAGATTAATCCTGTGATTTCCCATTGGTTGCGCTGGGTCACGTGAATAGGCCCAATTCGACACAAAATGAGTGGTGTATGCTGGTCCGTGGGGTCTATTGCGAGGTGCAGTCGCAATATACGGTGTATATACGATGAAAATTTAGGATTCAGATTTAATTCCGATTTTTGGAGTCATTCACACTTCGTACTAGCTGCTGACTCGCTCAGCGCTCGGCATTAAGAGGTTGATGTTAGGATTAGTCGGCCTGGTGTCAAGATAATGTCACTAGGTGGGGAGCAAAATTTGCTGCACACAAAGAGACTGAAGGGTTGCTCAAATACAAATTGCGTGCGTATTATAAACCGACGTGTTCATAGATCAGTTAGAACCGCATTTAATAGTATCAAATCTGACAACGAAATAATATTCTATGTGTATGAAATTGCTAGTGGATAGGCTCAGAAAGTCAGAGCTCGATCAAACTGTTCAAATCGATCAAACTGTTCAAATAGAATTTACTGACAAGGAGATTACAAAATGCTCAAAACAGACTTTTGCAAGTCGATGAGTTAGAGGTGAGGTTTTTCAGACAATAGACCCAGCTCTCCTGTGTAGTCCGTAGGTTCACAGTAGGGAAGGCAAAATCGTAATTAATGGGAAAAAAAACATAATCACGTCTCCAACATATTGTAGAACGTATCGAATATATTAGTAAATGCAGTCATTAATAGCTATGAAGTTTAGTGTTCCGAAATCAAATTTGCAGTCCATTTCCAGATCACGCTATATTTCCAGCACTTGTTCGCGAGTGGGGTTTCTGGTTTACTAGAGCAAATTACCTGCGCAATAATTGGATATGGTGACGCACCCGATGCTAAAATCTTCATAAATGTGTAACAATATATGACAGTGAGATCCAATCAGCGTGAGTACTGCTTGAACTTACATATACAGTTGAAACAGCTAGTTTAATATAAAACTGTTTACATTATTTCCTTATTGGCTTTATCTATTTTGAGATCTAATGTAATCCTTCTTTAACCTTATTATATCAGTACATATATTATATTCTTTGAGTTTTGTCCCATTTTTCTCAAATATATACTACTGAATGCAAGCAAGAATATCATTTATTTAATAATGATATCAGAACGTATATTTGCATCATTTGTATACCGTTTTTCTTCATTGGTTATCAGACTACAACTTTCATAGTTTTGTATTACTGCTCTCGGTCCATATCCAACCTATAAGAACACGATTTAAAAGTTCGTAGTTCACATATACGCAAGCATATATATATATATATATATATATATATATATATATATATATATATATATATATATATATATATATACTATATATATATATATATACAAGAACATAATACTTCCAAATGGACCTGATTATTATTTTATTTACATGTATGTATGTATGTATGTATGTATGTATGTATGTATGTATGTGCGAAAATCATGAGTGTCCTATGTGTAGGATTTTTCGTCATGAAATTGTTTTAATAGTGGTCGCGTTAGTCCATAGAAAATTGATCTTTTGAAGCCCGATATGCCATTAGGGTCTGTCAAATAATATTACACAATTTGAACACTTCATTATTTCATCTGATAACCAGGTTATCTCTTCTGTTATTGTCCCAATAAGCGTCATTCTTCCTCGCATTGCAGCGATACTATCTGTATCGGTTGAATTTTATGACATCTAGTTGTTAGGATTAAATTGCATTATCAATAAAACCTATAAACTACACAACTTCTGATCTGTATATGAAGTTAAGAACAACATAAATTCATGTTCCACTCATAGATGAATCCACTAATTTCCAACAAAGAAATTTCTCAACAGCAAAGAGAGAGAGAGAGGGGGGGAGTGAGAGGTCCAAAGAACAAACATTAAGATTTGGACCTGACAAATCTGTAATCTGCTAGGTATTGTGACTACGAATTGAGAGCCAAGAAACTGATAATCTGAGGTCTCCGATATCGTTTGTTGACTATGATAGCCTAATGAGATAGGAATATTTTTTATATATTTTATATCAATGATTACATTACTCATAATATTGCGTATTACCCCGTTGTGAAACTACACGAGTTGGAACGGATAAAATATATATGTATGTATATATATCTGTGTGTGTGTGTGTGTGTGTGTGTGTGTGTGTGTGTGTGTGTGTGTAGGACATATATTCGCATAAATTGTTCACCGTTCTTCTGCATTGGTTACAAGACTGCAACTTTAATCGATTTGTCATACTGTCCTCTGTTCATATCCGACCTATAAGTAACGATTTAAATGTTCTTCCGTTACATACACGCAACTGTATATAGAAAATAATCTTTCCAAATGGAGAGATCTTTATTGCATTTATATGTATGTATGTATGTATATATATGTATGTATGTATGTATGTATGTATGTGCGAACTTGATGTGTGTTGCGTACGTAGGAATTTACGTGAACAAATGTTTTAATATTGCTCGGCTCGTCAGCCAATAGGAAACTGATGTTAAATCGCGACATGCCATTAGGGCCTGTAAGAGATGTCACGATTTTATTACTTCCTGATTTTATCTGGTAACTAGGCTATCTCTCGTCTATAATTTTTCCACTGTGCATCAGTCTTCCTCGCAGTGAACGTTATCTCTATGGTTTGAATTTCATTACGTCTAGTTTGTACACTACTTACATTATAAAGAATAATTATATAATACACAACTTATGATCTCCATGTGCAGCGAAGAGCAACATAAATTAATACTCCCCTCATAGATGCATAAAATAATTTCCAACAATGAATGTTCTCAACAACAATGTCCGAGAGAGAGAGAGAGAGAGAGAGAGAGAAGAGAGAGTACGAAAGAACAAAGATTAATATCTGACATATCTGAAAAGTTCTCCATCTCCTGCACAAGCTTCGGTCTCACCATCAGTACCAAGAAGACTGAAGTCCTGCATCAGCCGGCCCCTGGAAAGCCCTATGTTGAGCCCAATATCCCCGTCAACGGCCAAAACCTCAACGTAGTAAACCGCATCACCTATCTTGGCAGCACATTATCACAGAGCGTCACTATTGACGACGAGGTGAACCTCCTCATTGCCAGAGCCAGCGCAACTTTCGGCAAACTGTATGCCAACGTCTGGAATAGAAGAGGCATCAGCATCCAGACCAAACTAAAGGTCTACAAGGCAGTTGTGCTCCCCACACTACTTTACGCATGCGAAACGTGAACGGTGTACCAACGCCACGCAAGGAATTGAACCACTTACACACCACAAGTCTCAGGAAAATCCTCATCATCAAGAGGCAGGACAAGGTTCCAGACACTGAGGTACTTACCCAAGTAGGTCAAACCATCATCCACACCCTCCTGATGCAGTCCCAGCTACGCTGGGTGGGACACGTTGTACGCATGCCAGACCACCGGCTGCCTAAGAGACTCTTCTGTGGCGAGCTACAGCAAGGACAGCGATCCCACGGAGGTCAGAAGAAACGCTTCAAAGACAATCTGAAAGCTGCATTGAATGCGTTCGACATAAACCCTGATTCCTGGGAGCCAACAGCAAGCGATCGAGTCACATGGCGTTCCTCCGTGCACAAAGGCTCCAAGTTGTACGAATCTAGCAGGATAGCAGTTGCAGAGCTGAAGAGGCAAGCCAGAAACGCGCGTGCCATCAACCCTCCTGGAGATGTCCCACTCATTCCTTGTCCTTCATGCAAAGGAACCTTCCGTGCAAGGACTGGCCTCATCAGCCACGTGCGCACTCACAGAACATAACCAGCCCCTTCAAACCTCGCATGACTAAGTGGCCCTCGTCGACTTGACGGACGAACAACAATCTGCTTATGATTGTAATGACTCCTTGAGAGCCAAAGGTCGATAATTAGAGGACTCTAATGTCCTATTTTGAAGATAATAGCCTAACGAAATTGGTAATTTATTTTTATATGTTATAGGAAAAGAAATAATACATTATTCTTAATATTATATATAATTATTTATAATTACACTAGGACATACATTCGCATTATTTTCGTGCACCATTTTTCTTTATTGGTTATCAGACTACAACTTTCATAGTTTTGTCTTACTGCTTTATGTCCATATCCAACCTATAAGAAAACAATTTGAAAGTTCTTAGTTTACATATACGCAAGTATATGTAGATGATAATCTTTCCAAATGGACCTGATCATTCTTGCATTTGCTTCCATGTATGTATGTATGTATGTATGTATGTATGTATGTATGTATGTATGTATGATTGTTTGTATGTATGTACGTGCGAGCGTGATGAGTGTCGCGTACGTAGGAATTTAAATGATGAAATTGTCTTGATATTTGCCGGAGCGTCAGCCAGTAGAACATTGATGTCAAGGCGCGACATCACATTAAGGTCTGTACGATAATATGTCCCAATTTGATCCCTTCCTGAATTTATCTGGTAACCACCCTATCTCTCGTCTATTATTGTTCCAATGGGCATCATTCTTCCTCGCTGTGCAGCGATATTATATCTTTGGTTTGAATTTCATTACATCTATCAGTTAGATTATATTGTATTATAAATAATAACTGTAAAATATACAACTTCTGATCTGTATTTGAAGTCAAGAACAACATAAAGGCATGCTACCGTCATAGATGCATCCACTAATTTCTAGCATTGACAGTTCTCAAAAAACAATGTCAGACAGATTGATTGATTGAGAGAGAGAGAGAGAGAGAGAGAGTGAGAGAGAGAGAACTAAATTTAAATCAAAATTTCAACACTCTGTAATCTGCTAGGGATTCGGACGACGCCTTTAGAGCCAAGAAGTCGATAATTAGAGGTATTCTATATCCTTCCTTGATGATGATACCCCACTGATTTAAGCTATTTATTATATATTTTATATAAATCAATACATTATTCATAATATATTATACCTCGTTGTGAAGCCACAACAGTTGGAACAGATAAAACTGAGCATATGTATGTGTGTATATATATATATATATATATATATATATATATATATATATATATATATATATATATATATATATATATATATATATATATATATATTGAGAATATGTTTACTTCAAAGAACAATTATGAAGGGTAAGAAATATGGAATAATCTGGAATTTGATAGTGATATTGATGCTTGCAGAATTGCAAGGTACTTAAATATTTACAATCGAATGCAATCTTCATAATCTTGTTCCATTTAGTACTTCCTCGCTGCAAAGAACTTTCCACATCAAGAAACTCCCTAGTAAAATAAACAGAACGAACCCTAATGATTCATACAGCTTCCATTGGAAGTTGTTCTAATATTCTGAATCGTAATTTGAGCATTTTGCCCAGACCACAATCATATTAAACAAGTGAACGTCTGTTTCGTTTACATAGTTTAGCTGAAGTTATCTTCTAATCTGGGGGTTATTTCTTTTATTCTTTACTTGGTGGGTTTCAATTATGTTTACCTCGGAGAACATGATAAATATTTAGATGTTTTCTGAAAAGTTCTGCAAATGATATTTGTCCATTAGTACCAGAAGATATTGATCACCTCAGCTGTTTGTGCCTTTTAATATGAAGATATGACGTTTAACGCCAAATCATCACAGTCATGGCTGTATAACTGTCCTTATTTTAACAGGAAACAATCTGATATATCAAAAAATAGATTTGAGATAGAAAAGGTAAATTTGCATCTTAGTAATTGATCAAATAGCCGGTTTTCAAGGATGCAAAAGAGGCAGATTGGTTGTTTCGCTCCATAATTAAGTTGTTCAAGGTCATTATTTATTAATCTTTAAACTTCTTAAGACTTTGACGAAACCGTTTTCAGAGAATTGTCATCCGGAAAATAACACTGCATATTGGTTCTAATATTTTACAATTTCTATGGCGCAAATGAAACAAAATAGTGAAGTGCATAACACGATTTCTTGGAGGTCTGCAATAGCTGATGGACGTTGTGATGATAATATCTTTGGACTGAATAATCTGCCGTAACTGTCTCTTAAGTGCCGTTCAATACATGGTAGGTGACTACCCAAAATACTATATTTTAAAAGGTTTTAAACATGAAGCAAAATAGGAAGCGAGCTTCGTTATATTTTTTAGCATACTTTGTTCCGCAACATCCCTTGTGAGAGTACGACTTATTGAATTCGTACCAGATATGTTTCACAGTATATAGTAACTCTAGTGCATCTTCAAATCAATATGTACTATACAGTATATACATGTTTATCTTTGATAGCATATCATGGAATCAAGAAGATCTTAATTACAAAGATATATCCACGAAAACGATGGGACGATATCCTAACTAATAGATAACTTTTGTCTTGTTTTCTAGTTTTGAACGAGAATTGTTTCTGCCGTTGGCCAAGTCGTATGGAATTCATTATAACTATTCAGGTTAGTGCCTTGCCTTCCTCACTAAATAAAAACATAGTAAGGAAGGCAGTGTATCACATCATATAGACAGTTGTGCATAACCGACGTAATGTGTCTGGTGCTTGTATCCAGTCTACATTAATAATCAAAAGTATCCAATAAAACATGTATTCAATGTGTTAATGTCGAAGATCATTCTACGTTTATAAAACTACGTTTATAAAACATTAAATACCTTAAAGTATCATATTATAATATGTAAATCAGAGAGATAATCAATCAAATTATTCAGCCCTCTCGTTTATATATATATATATATAGGCAGTATATATATATATATATATATATATATATATATATATAGTATAGGTATATATATATATATATATATATATATATATATATATATATTTCTGTTTATATATACCTCCATATTTCGTGTTGGGGCCTTCTGGTGTCGAAGTGCCTTGTATAGAGATGTTGGCTAAGTATAGTTTACCTTTAAGAATGTGTTATTTTGTTCCGATGGGAAACTTTCTTTCAAGAAATATTGGCCACCGCGATAGGATAGTTTCTAATATTTGTAACAAATTTTATTGTTCTGTTACCCTATGCTCTCCTGTGCAGTAGCTGTAAGGAAACATGGTTAAACTCCAAATTAACTGCAAATGCAAGGACAAAATATAATAGATCAAATGGTGGAATATGTAAGGATTATAAAAGATATCAGATTAATGCCTAATTTTGTACAGCCTCCCCCAATGTTAATTGTGCTTCAACCTATCATCCTGGATAATGTGTATTGCTTTAATTGTAAGCTGTGTAGATACGAACATGGTCAAAAAAGCGTTTCAGTTTAAATTTATCTAACTAATTTTATGTGCTTTCAGAATATTTCCTGTTCGCTGTATCGTGTGATAAAATCTATGGGGTTGATCAGACCATATATATATGAATTGATACTATAAATAGCTTGCATATTAACATAGTATCATTGACTATTTCCGGTCTGATAGTTTCATTTTTGTAATTATCTTTTCCTTTGCTGCAATCTCTATCTTCGACCTTTAGTTTCCCCTCATGCACATCTCACAGTTAATCTAATTTGGCAATAGACATCTCGAACGAGACATTAACCTGAGTGACACCGGTTCAAGGTTATGTTCCATTGACCTTGTGACGGACCATTCAGATCGCATCTTTCTCATAAATGAATATGTAAAAGTCATTCGAAAGAGAACGTTTCCAAGGATAACATTCGCCAATACCAAAAGATAATGATGCATCTGATAAGTTAATAGAAGTAATTGCACCTGGAATGCCCAATGTCACCAAAGCATCGACAGTTATCGGTAGTGGATCACATTTATAGAACAGAAAAAATCTAATTGTTAGTTTTGGAGACATTTATTAATCCCATTTAAATTTCATAGAAAAAGGTAAACAAGTCGTACCTGGTAATAAGAGCAAAGAATGGGACAAAACAATTGTTATTCTACGTTTCTTACTTAATGACAGACGATATAATATTTTTGCAGTAATTTGCATTGTTCTGAAGACAATAATCGTGTATAGACATCCGCGCTATGCATCTCCTAGTTTAATATGTTGTAAAGAAAGGAAAGTACCAGTAACATTATATATATATATATATATATATATATATATATATATAGAGAGAGAGAGAGAGAGAGAGAGAGAGAGAGAGAGAGAGAGAGAGAGAGAGAGAGAGACATAACGTTAAGAAGATTTATTTTGTGTTGATTTTCTTTGAAAATGAAAGGAAGTCCTAGTTTTACAAACTTAATCACGAACCTGCATGCATTCTTTGTTGCTATTATGACATCTTATCGACAGTGGCCTTTCGTATATTGGAGAGCACTTAGTAAAATGCGTTCAAGTTATTGAAGTTTTGCATGCATGTGCATGAAATAGTAATCAGTAGCAATCAGTTGTTCCGCATCTTCCACGAACGTGTCATAATGCATATTTACCAGCACATTATATACCACTGGAATTAAAATAGTCAGATATAGCGGGGAACTAGAACTTCGAACTTCCTCAAAAAATCACACAAATGGTATCGCAAGAAATTAACTTGATTCGTATTATTTAAGAAAAGGCCATATTCAACCTGCTTAAGGTTGTCTGGTAGGGGCTTCAAGGCTCGGTTGCGTGAGTAAAGATATTTACTTAAAATAATTTGGTTTTCTTACAGCACTCTTCTATTCAAAACAATATTGCGTCAATCATCGATTTCCTCTACACCATGGTTCTGCAGAAGCTTCACGTGCATACAGTCAATTTTTCATCAATCAGGTGATGATATTGATTATGATTAATAATAATAGCAATAATAATACAAAGATTATTATTTTATCATTATATTATTGTTATTATCAGAACAAGAAAACGAATACGAAGAATCAAGAGAAGGAGAAAGAATGAAAGAAAGATAAGCAGTAAAAGAAAAACCAGAACAAGGGGAAGAAAAAACTAATACGTCAGCTATTTTCGTTTCGAATCGGGTGGCCATTGTCACAAATATATAAAGAAGGGGAAAAGCTCTTTAGAACAACAGTTTAATTTCACTCTAAATATAAATACACGGTTGTAATCTACAACGTAAATGTCTTCAGAAATTAATGTTGTATTTTGAATGTTTAACGGGTTTGTCAATTCGAAACATAGCATAACACCGATATTATTGAAACTAAACAATGAATTCATCGAATGTATCCATTACTGTTTTCGAAATCGTAACCGTGCATAAGATTTATGTTCCCACGTTGGACATTGCCCCGTCAGTTTTGGTTACACGCCTTCAAGTGAGCACAGCAGACATGATACATTGTTATAAAGGTACAAATAGTTAATAAACTACGCGTTGAACAATAATATCGTTTTAAATTAGCTTTATGTTAATGTTGTACGTGGCTGCTTGTCCAATACAGATGTGTATTTTTGTAAGTTTATTAAAGCAAATGCAAATTAACTAAACTATTTGGTGTAATGAAAATCAAACCATAAAGTGACGCCGTTGAAGTACAAGGACGAATGATAGTCTATTATACCAAAATAGAAGAGCGATAGCCTGGTGACCAGGTGCCACAAGGAAGTGATATTGTCTTTACAACCGTTTCGATCAAGCACTAAATGCATGTTTAGATTCAAAATCAATCGATCGCTTTAGGCGTTGTTAGATAAAATCTTATTACAAATAAAATTATAACATACAGAGCCACAAACAAGATAAATTCCTTTTTCCCTTCTAGATGCATCCATCTATTTCAAATGTTCTTTAAGGTGTGACGTGGCAAGCTTTACAATACTAATTCATTTATTACGTCTAAATCTCATTTATATGCAAGAAAATCAGAGTAAATGTTTTCTCCAACTGAACATTCCAAATAAGATTAACATGATAAGATTTATATGTGAAATGACCCAATATCTGAGTTACAAACCTCGAGTTTTTTCCCCATATTTTCTAGCATCCACTTCAAATTATATTGAGTGACAACAGATGTTTGGCTCAATATTCCAAGGTCCACTATATATATAGAAATACTCACTGACATGAATTGCCATATAGTATCATTGACGAGTTCAGGTCAGTTAAATGAGTCAATTACTCATTACTTCCACACCTCTTCTCTACTTCCATTTTCAGGCTTTGCATTGTCCTCAAAATTAAGCAGCACCGAAGAAACTCGTATGGGTAGTTTATGTCGATTTAGATCATTATCTGGGATGGGTCTTGAAATTCTACCAACGGCGCAATAAAATAAATAACAGCATTTCATCAAACAGTCTATTCTACCTTGCAATTGGTAGATATATCCAGTAGTGGAATATGCTTTGGTGAAATAGTTAGGTACGTTCTTACTGTTTAATACATTTTATATTATTCGTAATCTTATATGTTTCCTCGCTGCAGAGTCCCAGGCGTTGGATTACATTAAATCTATTTTTAAATAGATATACTGGAAGCATGTGGAAATACTGAATCATATGTAGAGTGTGCGTTCCAAAGAGCAGGATTTCCTATGCTCATCTTCGAGAGTTACATCACGCTTTTTAAATGTTTGATTTTATTTCTTAAATCTGAAATAGATAAATTGTACTTTGACAGTCTATCTTACGACTATTCTACGACTATTCGGCGCCATCGTTAAAGTCATTGATTAATCTTTCTAATATCAATATAATACGTTTGCCTCTCATCAAATATATCATTTTCCGAAACGAGTTTTAAATCTAATGCATCTATAAGGCATCCTTTTTCCTCCATATATCTGTTGAACGTTGATATTTTGGTATTGGTTTTACATTCCACCAATTTATAGTTGTTGTTGATTATATGGTTTGCAATCATTGCTTAAAGTTATTATGACATCCGAATTATGTTTGTGACTATCAAAATCTCAGATTTTGTATTTCGTTAGTGGGCATAGCTGTTTTTTAACATTATTCAAGTACATTTCAAGATTATAGAGACCATGAGGTACTGATATGGTCCTGTTTTCATTCTTATGCTTTACATAATAGAGCATATAATTGTTTGATTATCTGTAACAACAACTATAGAACTAAATTTTCTGAAATAAAATGTATAATTTTCCACTTATATTATCAGGCCGGATTTAATAATATTCTTTTTTCAGACTGTCCTTCAGTAGCTAGGTTTTGCTATGACATAAGTAGGCGCTTGCCATTACGCAGTGGTATATTTCAATTTAATGCTGCTTTATTTATCCACTTTTGATCAATACTGTTAAATTTTCTTATCGCAGAGGTCACGATTTCGTCGTGTTTTAAATCTATATTATATTGGGAATTGTCTTTTAAAGCTTTTCAGAAAAGTTCTAGTAAACTTCCACTAACTCCTGCAGACGTTACAGGTATAGTAATTTATGCAGCTCTCAAGAGGGTAGGCGCATTACCTTTGTCACCTGAAACACTGGCCATACCATAAAACGTATCTAATGCAATACACTCTCTATTTGATTTTTTATTTTTCCAATTCGTTTTTTTTTTTTTTATTCTTCTTCTTCTCAATATTTGCCAAGTCGTTTTCCAGGTTGAACTCCACGTCTATGTTTAATCTTTGTAAAGTTATCTTATAATTTTCTTTAGTTCTACTTCTTTCGTGGTGCATTTATGTTCAAACTAAGTTGCAGAATTTTTTCTAAACATTTCTTCAAGGCCTTTATCCAGATAGTAAAATTGTGTTCCAACTTTAAAAACTTTTTAAGGCTTTACAAGTTTAACTCTTTCTGGATTGTCTTTAATAATAGCTTGCTTAGTTTTATATTCATCATTTTCCAATTATTTGCAAATTTAATTAAAGATATTTTTTCAACACAGACGATTGTGGATTTATTTTGTGTAATACGTAAAATGTATTACGTCAACTCAAGGAGGTTTCAATTTACATGTATTTTAAATAAAAAGTGCTACCGTTTTGTCCTGCTTTGCAATTGGCTTCATCTCAGTGGCATTTCTATTGTAATCTGAATCCATTTCAATTAAGCGTTGATGAATACAAATAAAACGCAACAAACTCAATACAACCGACAAGCAAAGATGGCAGTTCCTAAAGAAAAACAAAATACATAAAAACAGCCATTTCACCAAAACGTTAGCGAATCAAGGACTTCAATAGAGACAAATCCTAACAGAGTTGTCTGTGATCCATGAACGATGAAAAAGAATTAGATGATTATTTGAGTGATCTCAATATACTCAAATATAACATAAACGAAAACAGACCTTCATTTGACAGGGTGATAACAAATATTATAAAAATACAATACTAATAAAAATGATTCAACTCAAATAGCTACATTGTAATCCATCTTACAAACAAATAATAATAAAATTTCTTTTAGCTTGCCGTTTAGTAGATATAGAAGGTTACGTTAGAACAAATGTGAACAAAATAAATTAACCCTAACGAATGTTACCATTTCCTGAAAGGCTAAAACAATTGCAGCAAGAATAAGATGTAACAATTAGTTTTCATATCTGCAACAATTTATGGTCTAAATATAGCAAACTAGATAAAACAATCAACCACGGGCGAGATTGAAAGAGGGGTAGTTGTGTGTCCAAAGATTCGTTTACTGATAAATATAAACAAATATAATAACTATAAACAACATTTGTAACATGTCGCTTTCTTGCTGTGTACATTAGTCATGAAAAGCAGTAGTAGCAGTATATGGTATCTTTGGCATTGTAGTAAACTGTCTTCTTACATTAGGCGGAAACTGTTTGGTTTTAATGGATGATAATATCACTGTGTTTATTCTTCCAGCAGCTAGCTTGTTCTCTGCATGTATATTAAACATATTTAATAAATAATAACGTGTAGCTCCCTGGTTAATCTATATCAAATGTAAATTATACCAGCTCTGTATTATTACTGCACAGGCATAGAATGGAGTTATCAGAGA
>JAECUM010073377.1:0-15534 GCA_016617855.1 Megalonaias nervosa | reverse complement strand
TACATCAAGACTGATCGTATATCAACACAATTTCAGACTACTGGCACATCAGCACATTCAATATTGGAATTTATTCGGAATACTCTATGCGTTTGGACTTGTGAAAAAAAACCATAAAGGACTATTTGGGATTTAGCTCACAATACAGTAAATTCTTTTTAACTTTCACTTTGTAGTGTAGGTGAATAAAATATTTGTTGAATTTTACAGAAATTGTTGCTTTTCGTTCTTTTCTGTTGCTTAGTTAAAGACGATAAAGCCTTAATACCATTAAGTTTGTTTAATGTGTATACCTGGGTAAAATTTCAGTACAATATCTGCAATTGTTTCGAAGTATTACACCAGACACAGAAAGAGGTCACACTGAAATTCGCATAGTCATATTTCCCCCTATTGTAACTCATCTCAGACCTGTGAACGTGAATATGTCAGATAAAACGCTGTTACCTAAAATATTATATTTCAAAGGTACATTCCATCCACGCAAACAGGTGACACGTTTACGTTTCTCTTGGTATGACATTGACATATAACCTTAATCCCTGGCTAGTGAAGCCATTGCTCTAATAATTATATTAATTTAAGTAAAGTTTTCTTTTAAAATATCAACCAAGGCGCGACTTTTATTGTTAACAAATCTGCCACCAATTCAGTGTACACACAATAAAACCAGAATTAATGGACCAAAACGGAGGACGAATATAATCATCGCAACATTCTCATTGATAGAATATTATCACACATCATTATTCACACCTGTATGCAATAAAGGCCTCAGCTTTCCTGTCCATTTTTAGCGATTGATTAAACAAACTTTCAGATCTCCATTCTGGTCCTTGTATGTGCAAAACTGTTGCATGCCAATTCATACAGAGTAGGAAAACCAGTCTGATTGCTACTCTCGGTGCATGAGTAACAATTACTTCATTGCCCAGTTCATAACTATTAGGCCTTTTTTTCCAAGTGCAGCTCCTCCCGATAATCACGTCTGCAAGCGTTTCGTAATGTGTATGAGTATCCATTCATATATATTTGATTGACTACATGATCCATCTCCTTCTCAAATTCAATCGGTTTCTTCAACTAAACATACTTGGTCATAACGCTTCCGTATGTCTGATTCAACAGATGTGATACAATTGTACCTAGCACATATAGTTTCATGCACATAACACTCTGTTCAGTGTTATGTTCTACTCGCATCGCTCAAAGCATATTGGATGCAGTGATCTGCAGAACTATATTTTCTTTCAATGTGCAAGGTGTAATCAGTTTTCGAAATTATCTTGACTGAAGATATGTCTGCTTTGTGCTCTTCATATGAGCAATTAACGTACCCCATTCCTTTAATTGGTCCGCTATTTTATATTTTCATCAGATCATTACATGCACTTTCACAATCTGTGCTAATGTTATCCAGTTCTTTTTGATGTACTTGCCATTTAGAGCTGGCTGACATACTAACGTCATCACGGAATTTCTCACCAGGATCGAGTTGTAAAATATCGTTTCCCCAGAGACACTTTTACAGAAAATAGAAATCACTGAATAATTAATGCATGTTCTTTTTTCACTTGTTTCATTCATTGGCCATACAACTGTTCTGTCTTATCACTGTTTAAACTATTAGGCCCGTACAGAGCTGCTGCAAACAAGCCAGGGTCTTTGTTCCACCGTGTGAGACCTGAAATGTACGATGTGGTATTTGCCTTGGGTCGGTTTTGATTGTGTTAACCTCTAACTTCGTTATCTTAAGTATTATAACAGTCGTTTGTAAATAGCTCAGTATGATCATTTTAGAATTATCTTTTGTAAGGCATTCGTGACTCAGAATCAACAACGTATTTATAATTCTTGTTTCTATCCTTAATCTATTCGGAAGGACTTACTGAGTACCATACATGTCAGTACATGAGTTAAACTGTGAGAATGACGATAATGAGAACAGGAAATAAATACAGATTGACAATGAATCTTTTGACTTCGTCGTCATCATCATCATCAATCCCTTAACCAAAGAGGTCGCTGGGGCACCACAGTTGCCTTTGCAACCAATTTTCTCCATCTTTCCCTATTCTCTACTGCCCTTTGGGAATCTCCAAATCCCATGCCTGTCTACTCCTTAATGTTGTTTTCCCACCTCTTTTTCTGTCTGCCTCTTCTTCTGCACCCTCGCACGACTTCTTCGTTGGTTACATGGTCAATGCATGAGATGCCCAAGATCTTGCGGTATCATCTCATTTCAAAGGTTTGAATCCTTCTTTGTAGATTTGATGTGAGCGTCCATGTTTCACAAGCATACAGAAAGATGGATATGAAGAGTGTAGGTGACAGTATACATCCCTGTCTGACTCCAACTGTTGTTCGAAACCAATCTCATCTGCTGCCATTGATGAGGACAGCACTGATGGCTTTGTCATAGAGGTGCTCAACAACCTGCACCAGGTTTGAACTGATGTTGCACTTCTCATAGTTGCCCATAAGGCTGCATGCCATACCCTATCAAAGACCTTTGTGAAATCTATAAAGACGTGGTATAGATTCTGCTGGTGCGGAAGGTATTTCTCGCAAAGGAGTCTGAGATTGAAGATTTGTTCTGTGGTGCTCCTTCCTGCTCGGAAGCCTGCCTGCTCTTCAGCAATAATTTTCTCTGCTTGAGGCTTTAGTCTGTTGAGAATTATCTTCAGCATGACTTTGCTCGGGTGACTGATCAGACTGATGGTTCTGTAGTTTTTGGCACAACTGTAGGTTTCCTTTCTTAAGGAGCTCGATGACCAAGGATTGAGTCCATGTGGTGGGCCATTCTCCTGTCTGCCATATCTTGTTGCAGATTGTTGTTAGGACTGTGACTATCTCTTCTCCTCCTGCTTGAATGAGCTCTGCTGATATGTTGTCAATGCCGGCTGACTTTCCTTTCTTTAGTGACCTAACTGCAATTTCTACTTCTTCACGAAGAATGGGGTTGTCATCAATTTCTTCTGCCTGAGGGCAATTTAGTACTGCTGGGTCTCCTTGGGTCTTATGATTGTACAATTCTGAGCAGTATTCTGTCCATCGCTTGAGGATCTCTTGGTCTTCTGTGAGGCATTTTCCTGATTTGTCTTGGATTGTGGTAGTTTTCTCTTGTTTATGGGTTGTGAGATCTTTCACCAGCTGATATACCATTTTGCTGTCATTTCTACTCAGACTGTCTTCGATTTTGCAGTATTGTCTTTCTATCCAGGATTTCTTTGCCTTTTTCACGCTTTTCCTGATCATATTGTTTATCTCTCTGTATTTTCTAGCTCCGTCATTATATCTTTTTCCCTTCTTCAGTTCTCTTCTTTTGTTGCATAGTTCAAGGACATCTGTCGTGACCCAAGGTTTCTTTGTTCGACGATATTTGCCAATGATCTCGCTAGCTGTGTTAGTCACAGCTGTGTTGAATGTGGTTGTTAAGGACTCTAGGTCGGTGTCTTGGCTGTCCAGGGTTATCAAAGGTGCAAATTTACCGTCTATCATTGCTTGGAAGGCTTTTGTTACTTTGGGATCTTTCAATTTTTCAAGGTCAAACCTGATTCTTGGTTGGTTAGGTTTTTGGTCATTTTCAGGCGGAGTCTGAAAAGATGACAAAATCAGAACTTCGCTTAGAGAAAGAGACTTCCTTGTATAAATATAGTCACAGAATCTTTCTACATATTATCAAAAGGCTCGTGAAAAAAATATAATAATTTCATTTATGTTAATAACAAAACTAGGTAAGCTGCGGCAAGGTGTAATCTCTGCAAATAAACGGAATAAATTATATCAAATTTGTATTCGTTAAAGTACTACAACCAACTTGAACCTTTTTAGTCAGAGGTTGCCAGCATATTCCGTCTGACGTTAGCAGACAGTATATTATACTTGGCATTTGATTGATATAAACTATTTAATCTGCACAAGATGAGAATGATCAGTGCACATGAACTCTTGGAATGATGAACTAGATGCGTTTCTATCATCAAATAGAGAAATATACATGCAGTCAGTCAAGGTCACTGAAGCTGTTAAAAGCATTTAAAAGACGTGAATAACGTCTTGATAAACAAGACTCAGCCTGTCGAATCTAATAAGTCGCGTACGGTGTTCACAAATATCCTATTGAAATTTCAAACAAGCGGTCAAAGCGAACCTGATGCTACTCAACCAGCTTGACCTTTCAATACGAATATTTATGTTACATTTTAAGAACATGACCCTATGTAAACTATCTCCCAACTTTAATACATGTTGATTTTACCTAGATTGCTATAGTCGGAAAACAAAATGTCGACCAAGCAAAAGAAACATTGTTGCAAACAGCGTGATCTCTACCTGAAGGTCACAAGGTGTAGGGAACATGTCTGACAATGGATTGATTTATTTAACGATGATTCATTCAAATTATGACAAACACATAAAAAGGTTACGAAAATAAATTATAATAAACAATAATCAATCATTTAATAGACTGTATCTTATCTATCTTAATTAATAATTAATTATCTTATTCCTTATCTAAACTCTTCTGAAAACTTGATGATATAAGCACAAATTCCACATTTGATCTAACGCTGACCAAACCTCTGGTCTCCAGTGGTAACAATCACGGCGAATCGAAAGCAATGATCGCCTCATTAATTAGCGTCGATGTCGCTCATTATTTGACTTCTCCAAGGCCCTGATGCTATATTCCATTCGAATCGGACCAGCAGTCGCAACTTCAGAGTCTTAACAAGGTAGCCAGTCAGATGCATGATCACCTCAATAATATGAATAAATCTCGCTCATTATCGAAATAGTCTGAGATGAGGACGATACTAGATTGTGCTCCAAGGTTGATCAAAACGGGATCAGCAATATTGCCTCTAGAGCGACTGCAAATAGTTGTTGATGACCGACTGAGGACAAATATATAGAGCCACTCACTTTCCCTTTCTTCTGGGTGAGGTAAACGCCAAAAATGAGTTCCAACTGAAGAGTAAAATGCACAATGCATCAGAATCTTATCTAGAGCTCTGTAGTATCTTAAGTGCATGTGTGTGTGTGTGCTTGTGTGTGTGTGCCTGTGTGTGTGTGTGTGTGTGTGTGTGTGTGTGTGCGCGCGCGCGCGCAGGGGAATGTAACACGAAACAAACAGGTAAATGATGAACGAAGAGTAATACTACTTAATCACACTAACGTAAGCTCATGTCAGCTGAAAATGATTTGTTTGTCTTGTGGTTAGAATTTCAGGAAACTAGAAACCTATCCCAAAAGTCAGGCAACATGATTGAAGTAGTAAAAGTATGTCATGGTAACATGATCATGATGTCACTATAATAACACACTCCTTCAAAAATGCATTTACACTACATGCGACATGTAACGTGGAAATCTTCATATATATATATATATATATATATATATATATATATATATATATATATATATATGGGCTTTTTTCATTTCTGCCCTTAATAAATAGGTCAGCATAATTTAGTAAAGTTGATGCAAGTTAGTACTTTCAACGTCATTTCAACGGATGAGTCAAGCGTGTTCCACACACATTTGCTACTCACCTCCGTTTCAAACATATGGTTTCCATGTGCGTATTAAACTCGCTACTTTAGAATCAACCCCGAGTATTGTTGAATTCGTATTTCATTATATGTTTCATAATGATGTATTGAAATGTGTCAGTGAAGTCACTTTTGTGATCTGTCCTTAACTGTGGTATTAAAAATTAATACTTAGGCATATTTCGTTTTTCTTTTTCTGCTCCTTCTCTCTCCCTCCCTTCCCCCTTCTCCCTCTCTTTCCATCAAGATCATCCGATCTTAAAATATGTCAAGGCTGTCTACACTTTTGTATACATGTATGTAACCAATTAGAAGGTGTCATAAAAATGTCTAAAAATAAATTCCAAAACATAAAAGTAGGCTTCAAGTGTTGGGACTTGTATATACCGAAACATTTGAAAAAATAACTCCAATATATAAAAGCAGGCCAACAATTACGAAAATCCACTTCGTTAATAATTTTCATTTGATTTTCACATGCTTCACAGACTACATATATGTTTGTGTTGTGTTTATTTAAGCTCTGAACATTTACTTATAAACTCGAAATGGGCGGATCACTTACTAAAATACTGTTCTCTCTCTCTCTCTCTCTCTCTCTCTCTCTCTCTCTCGTCAGATTTTGTATATTCATTTCAAAGTAACATTTTACATGTGAATATTACAATATTGAATAATCAAGCGTGGTGTAGGTTTGTAGTAAGAGTCATCTGCAATTCTGGTCTAGTGATTGTTAAACAATCATCTACAATTTTGGACTAGCGATTTTAAAACAATTATGTGCAATGTTGGACTAGTACTTTCTAAACGATCATGTACAATTTTAGAGTAGTGATTGTTCAACAATTTCAGACTGTTGTGTTACTTCCAATGCGACATGGAAGCTTTAGATGTTTTGATACCGTTAGTTAAAGCACACTGACTATGACCTAGAGTTCAGTTTTATCGCATGTTAACAAGGGAGTCGATACCAGTATATACACAGGTAGGCAACATTGAGCCAGGGTTAGAGAAGGCTACACAGGTGAGTTTCTTTTCTTATTTGTGAATTCATTCATAATTGTAATACAAATTCAGGTCTACCAACGGTGGAGTTATCCATATGTTTAATATAGTCGGCCACATGTTACTATGCTTAATATTCTGCTCTTCAAACACGATTTGAACGGTTGGTAATGCAGCATTTACCGAAATGTAATACCAGTGGGACATATATGTAGGTAGGTAGGTAGGTATATGTGTGAAGAGAACCTCTATTGAATCTTGTTTATATATAGTCCATTTAAAATTAAGCTCTCAAACTGTATATGTGAAATCTGCGAAACATTTAGGAATATAAATCCTCCAAATAAACGAAAACATATACTCGTAAAAAAAAGTTTAAGGTAAAAATGTCAAAGGTTTTAAAACTTATATTAAATTATTAATGTAAAAATGTAAAATCCTGAAAACTTAAGGTCAGCAACAAGAGGTAAAGACCTTAAAATTTGTTATAGAAATCGAAATCTTTTAAAAATCCCATTTTTTGTATCTCGTGCCTATAAATATCATCAACAGATAGCTTAGATAAGTTTGCATCAATACACTATATGGAAGTGTGGAATTCGATACAGTCGACACACTTGACAATCGTGTTCTTATCTCACTGTTCACTGGCAATGTGTGCACTCGGTAGAGGTTCATGTGTCAGAGGCTTATGTGTCAGAGGTGTATGTGTCAGAGGTTTATTATATATGAGGCATGCATGGGTCAGGTATTTGTTCTTTTCAATGGATGCTTTCATCTGAAGCTTTTATTTTCCAAAGTCTGTGGAAATCTCGTGTTAAATATTTTGCCAGATATATAAATATATAAATTTAAACAATATTTGAAGTAAGTATCTAGGCTATTCATTGAGAAATTTTATGTTTGCAGTGCAGCTGCTTTATCTGTCCTTTCGTTATCAATAATCCCAACAGTATACGATACCTTTGCAGATGTTAGGAGGAAATCATTTTTCTGTCAGGTTTGTGATATTAATGGTTCATTAATTTTCAAGATTTTGCATGCTTACAGTGTGGATTTTGGAATCCAAAATGATGGATACATTCCTATTTTTAGAGGAATAACATTACTATTTTCAAATTCAGAAGTTATATATATTCGTAAATTTTGATCAACAACTATTCTTGATATCTTTGAAGAATGGCATAATGGGTGTAAATGCATTGAAAATCAGATATTTTGTTGTACAAGCATTGCGTACTGATATCAGATTTGTCATTGTACAAGCACTGCTTCCTGACATCAAATTTGTCATTGTACAAGCACTTGTTACTGACATGAGATTTGTCATTGTACAAGCACTACTTACTGACATCAGATTTGTCATTGTACAAGCACTTGTTACTGGCATGAGATTTGTCATTGTACAAGCACTACTTACTGACATCAGATTTGTCATTGTACAAGCACTTGTTACTGACATCAGATTTGTCATTGTACAAGCACTACTTACTGACATCAGATTTGACATTGTACAAGCACTACTTACTGACATCAGATTTGTCATTGTACAAGCATTGCTTACTGATATCAGATTTGACATTGTACAAGCACTGCTTACTGATATAAAATTTGTCAGTTTACAAGCAATGCTTACTGATATCAAATTTGTCATTGTACAAGCACTGCTTTGAGACATCAGATTTGTCATTGTACAAGCAATGCTTACTGACATCAGATTTGTCATTGTACAAGCAATCTTTACTGACATCCAATCACTGCTCTAAAGATCGAATTCAATGTATATAAATGTGATAACACATTAAAGATTCAGACTGGAATAGTATGTTCATTCTATACTCGCAGCCTCTCAGTGTTTCATTACCCTGAATTGTTTTCAGTATGCGTTTGTTTGTAATTTCACGGTGTCTGATTTTCAAATCTTGTCTATATATGTATCATTAACTATTACTGTAATGCCCTTAAAGTCCTCATTATTATTATTATTAGGCCGCCACCAAAATAATTTTTTGTGTGTGGAAGATAAATTACCATATGTTCCTAATTTTAAGTCGACCCAAATTTGTCATCCTTACCAAGACAATATCAGAGAATAAAATGCTCAAATAGACGCTAACATGCATCCAACTTTATGTGTTTCCAATGATTTATTTTATATACTTGGTAGCATTTTCAATGGCCATACACACACAACACAATCGATAGTGAATATACACTACACAGTCAATAGCAAATATACACACTACGAAATTAATAGTGATTATATACACTACACAATCAATAGTGAACTTACACACCATAAATCAACAGTGAAACCCGTCTTCCAATTATGACACTGAAATCAGAACACCACCAGGATATTCTACCGGAAGTGCATATCGGAAATGCTTTGATGGAGCAAGAATTGGGAAATTACCCGAAAGCTCAGTCAAATGTACAAGTACACAGGGTACAATAGTGTTGTATAAAAAAAAGCATTATGATAGTTGTCTATAATCATTTGTACAATGTGAACAAAGAATACCATCTAATAAGCCACATTTGAAACGAAAACTTTTTGATATTTGGGCCAGTAGTAAAATACATCGATGAACTATTGGAATCTATGAACGCTGAAGAACAACGTGACATTAAATGGTGTAATAAAGTAAGCAATGTACATCATATTGCAGTGGCGGCTTTATGTTAGCATTCCTGTAGTTTTGATCATTGGTGGAAAAAAAAAACCGAGAGTTCCAGTTGGATATCCTCTGAAAAGGACCAATGTTATTATTTGTATTTTTCATGCTGTGTTTTTCTGATCATTGTTGGAAAAACCTCTGAGAGTTCCAATCAGAGACCCTCTGATAATTGTCAAAGGTACAATTTTATTTATATTGGCTAACTGGTGGGTTCAGATGACCTTTCCCTGTGCTGAGGTGCAATCTTGTTTAAATCCTTTTGACAATCATCGGGTTCAAAACCTTCCCATAGAATCGAAACGTTTGTATATGCTAAAAATAGTATTTCAATTTAAAACAAATTAAACCTTACTTCGACACATTTTCATGTCATATTGCTGATTAATCAATCAGTGGTGTAAAGTGTTGGCAGTCAGGAGTTTAATACATTAGTAGTTTTATCTTTTACAGCCATTGCCAGTAGAATTAAATAAACTACTCTGTGCTAATCTACACCATTCCCCTATGCCGTAAAACCTCTCTTAACAGACACCTTCAAATGACTTACAACGTTGTAAGGTTGAAGGTTTAATTGTCTGAACTTTACAACAAATCTGTATGACATTTATCCATAAAGATACACGTTATAATGTCATTTATAAACAGATGTCACTGTACTGCTGAATTGCACGACTACAGTTTTCTGTGCCTCTACTCTGTCTCGGAGCAACAACTTCTGCAGTTAATGATGTTTCAATGTACAACATTGTATAGAAGTTAGGAAACATTTTAGTTTCCTTGTTGTTTGAGATTTATTAGTTAAATGGCAATTCTGATACCCCATTCTCATAATGTAAATTGGGATGAATCAATAATGTGATTCACTGTCATTTATTTTTACAGAGATATCGCTTATGGTTAATTAGCTTTCGCAAAGTATTGTTGTCCGTGCACACTGGACCATTGTGAATGCACGCTAAGTAGGGAAAAATATGGGGTCTTGATGGCCAAAGTAGTAACAGGCTAGCTTTTCAACTTAGCACTCCTTGACTGGATATCCAAAGATGGTATGTGTTAGTGAAGATGGAATATGATGAGTTATCGCCTTGTCCATATAAACTTCTGGTTTCCTTTACGGAGATAAACTGACGTCAGATGTTGAAGCTTTCTATAGCCATTGTAAGTAATGTACGTTAAAGCTTTGAAACTTTCATAATTTTATATTTTTAAAACATTATATTAACTTGTTCACTATTTTCATATGGGACTTAACATTTTGTAAACCATGTCATCGTCATCGCCAACTCACTATGCGCAAATTAATAACAATAAGTTACATTCTTAAACCATATCATCATCATCAACTCGCTATGTGCAAATCAATAACATTAAGTCATATCTCATGAGTAGAAAATTACCATCAAAATGTACTTTGCATTCGGGAGTTATGTAACTCCTCATAATTTTTCATATGTGTTTTTTCCAGGAAATATTTATGTTAGTAAATTTTATCCAATTAATTAGCACCGTGTACATAGGAATATCAACAAATCGTCTGAGATGTTCTTTTTCTAAATGCATTTTCTAGATATTATAGCTGCAGTTTCTTGCAAAAAAATCATATAGTAAGAAGAAGTGATAGAATTATGAATATTTCCCAATGATGAATAATAAGAGGTATGTAGCAATAATATACATCAAAATTAAATATGGAGACTTGGCGGGGGTAAAGGGCGATCGGAACATCGCTTGCCCATTTCCTTTGGGTCGGAATAACCTCTGAACTAGTTGCAGGAATACATATCTATTTCATGTGTTTTGTGATTCGCCTCTCGCGGATTGCACTACACATGTTACGACAGCAAAGGCCGTTGATATTCCAAATGTGACTTTGTATCCTCCGGCCACCATATTGTTAACTGCCAACAGAAGCAGTTCAGAATATAATTCTTAATGGTGACGAATTACTTCCGATGTTTCTTTCTCGACTTGATGGAAAATGCCAAGAATGTTCCAACTGGAGGTAGGGTGCAGTGGGCTGGCGTATGCCATAGGGCAAACGAGATAATAGTGCAAAGAAATTAAAGTAGTTTTCAGTATGTTTTGTTAGGCATCTGCAGCGCAGTATAAACAAATCGAAGAAACGGGCGCCATTTCTCATACAAATGTACAGCTCACTCATAATAAACTCGAAGATTTTCAAGGAAAAGTGCAGCCCACATGAGCACTGTCCCAGCATCTCTATCAGACAATGTGCATCCAAACCTAAAGCGGTGAATATTAGAACCATGAAGTAATAATTCTTACTATCAAAATCTTCATGTAATTTTTGAGTGTAATAAATGTTATTTTAGTCTTCAAAACTGGAGTTTCACGAAGACGTCGAGAATCGTAACTGGACATTCTGCATTGAGCATAGTGGTGATTAATTTTTTTTGAGGTATTGCAGCTTTAACGAAACTGTTGTAACAATTTTGATATTTTTAGTTCAGTTTGGGGACAGGCTGGTACAGTTTAAATGTAGTTTCAAAAATAACAGGAATACTCCAAAAGGTCTGGAAAAGCTCATATTTATTACAACTATTCTTTTATTATTTCGATGTAAGCAATAGGGAAGAAAACTAAATATAGTTGAATCTGGCTACAACAAAAGTGTAGGGTGCAGTAAACATTCTTCATAAAGAATGAGATTTCATTCAGAAGAAACATAAGTAGTTAACTAATTGTTACGTTTTGATTTTTCTGTCTAAATTCATCATTATGGTTAATTCTGAATTAGGTTTAGCTTGAATTACATGACGAAGAAAATTACTCAATTATCCGCAGTTGAAATGGAATAATATTTATGCTGAGTCACACATGCATGATACTGCAGTCATTGCAATGAAATGATGTGATGATGTTCGTCCATCGGTGTCGATGAGGACCATTCATGTCATCGATTCACTTGGGGTGAGTCCGGAGATGGCTGATCAGTCCAATCCGGGCCCGGAAGAGTCTGTTGCAGTGGGGACAAGGATGTGCAGGTTGCTGACTGGGAGATGCGGAACTGCTGTTCCTGGAAATAATATATGCAGAAAAGCTGAATGAAATAGTTTATTGCTCCGGTGAATGTGCCCACATTGCACTAAACAGTTACTGAATTTCAGTCAAGAACGACTTCAACCCTGTGAAAATAATTCTGTGTACCATAATTTCTGCACTTTTGCTACACGATCATTTAATTATGCAAGTGAAATAGTTGTGTGTAAAATCATTGACTATAATTTGTATTAATTACAAATATTTATAAGATCCTAATAAGAATTACAACAAAACTTACCTGTATCTTAAATTGTAAGACAATAAAGATGGCTATCGTCATGATATATGGTATATATAAAATTAGAACGTACAAAACATTAGAAACAAATCATTTTATACATTATTGCTATGTTATTAATTATATCATCGCTTTGATGCATCTACAAATTTGTTACATGCGACTTTCTTACATCAAACGGTTCCACCGTAGCAGTTTTATCGGAAGTACATACTACAATATCCTCGGCAATATTATGTACACTTATTTAGGTTATTTTAAAAACTGAAATAGGTGGGTTTTAATGTAAGTGAAAATTGTAATTATTCTAATAATTAAAATAAATTGTTCTAATTTAATTAATTTCTAATTATTTATTTTTAATCTGTGCAAATATTTTAATGCAGATTTTTCTGTATAAGAACATAGATACTACGATGAATACGATTTTAATGGATTATGGTGTACAAATAATTAGGGTGACACAAAATTAAAGACTACAAAAAATCACTTGGACTAATCTGTATTAACTCATATGCAATATATAAAATATACATGTACAAATAAAAGTTACATTTTCATTAGCTTTGGACTAAATTTAAATTCAAATGAAGTTTAAGTGGATCGGTATGTTTGATGATTCACGTCTGTGACTTGTATTCAGAACAATGAGATGATATTCGTAGAAACTCAGTGAAATATTTCATTGCACATACACATTTCTGTCCACAGTTAATTAAACAAGGATCTAATTTCAATCCAGGATGACTTGAATTCGGTCAAAATGTCGTGTTTACCTATAAGCGCTTCTGCAAGCAATTTTTTAATTACCTCACATACAGTACGATGCTAAGGTATGGAGCCTTGGGCTCACGATTTACAAATTTATGAAGAAATATAAATGTGAGATGTAGTAGTGGATTTAAAATTACAAGAATAAACCATAAGAGGTATAAACCTTTATGCATAATCTATAAAAGATACCTTAAAAATATAAATGTAAACATACATACACACATACATACATACATACATATACATGCATGCATGCATGCATACATACATACATACATACATGCATGCATACTACATACATACATACACATATTTATAAACTTGTTATGTAGAGAGTATTGTAATATTTTGAATTACGTAATCATTTTAGTAAATTTTAAAATGTGTTGCATATGACGTTGTTATATGACACCGCTCCACTGTAGCAATTTGATCAATTCAAACTAAACTACAACGTGTTATACATACATACATACATACATACATACATACATACATACACACACATATTTATTAACTTGTTATGTAGAGAGTATTGTAATATTTTGAATTACGTAATCGTTTTAGTTCATTTTAAACTGTGTTGCATATGACATTGTTATACACTATCCTCTGCAATATTGTTGACACTTATTGTATTATTTTGTGGTATATTTATTTGCTTATTTATTTTTTTGTTGGGGAATACCAATAATGTAAAGGAAAATTCTGATCGTATAATATGATCATAATTTAGATGGATTATTTGTTTACAAATAATAACAATGTATACACAACTAAAATCATAACAGAAAGCCATGTCGACTAATGCATGAATTGTGTTAACTTACATCCAAGAAAACAACATGCTGACATTAAAGTTAAATTTTCAAATAGTTTTAGACTGGAATTTTCAATACAGTCATATGATGTTGTAGTGGATTGTTATCTTTGGTGATTCACACATCTGTGACCAGAACTCACACGTTCTGATGTTACTTTTATAACCACAGTGAAATATTTCATTGCACCCATACATTTATTCCCACAGTTAAAAAACATGTATTAAATTTCGATCAAGGACAACTTGAATTCATTCTCAAAGTCGTGTTGTTCTTCTGAGCACTCCTACAACAAATTAAGTTAAAGTCGTGATTATGCAACGATTCACACCTTTCCTGAAATAGAGTTGATCAACAGATTAATAGAACAGCTTATCAGTTTTTTGTAATGAACTGTGATGGAAATGTTGATAAACACTTGGAAAACAAGCATTAACATTCAAAACATAACAAAAACATAAACATTTATTTAACTAGGCAGAAGAAGTATTTTGTGTGATTGACACCGACTTCCAATGTTGCACTAATATCGGTACATAAATTAACATAAAATAAAGAACAAGAGATTCAGTTGGCAAGACAGATAATGGCAAGGTCAAATTATTATAAATCTTTATATATATATATATATATATATATATATATATATATATATATATATATATATATATATATATATATATGGATGGTCATATGAAACTGAAGTGTATTGTTGTGTTTGATGATTCACACATCCGTGACCGGAACTCAAACTTGGTTCAACAATTCTTGTGTGTTTGTGTATGTACAAAACGTGTTATCTAGGACTAAACACAAACAACATATTATGATATGGCAGGTTTGGGTTTATGCTGTACATAGTAGATTGCGTATTAGACGCATGTGATTTTGATATATTACAGATCGTGATACCCAGTATTAGTCCGACGTTAAGCCAATGCCACCTCCATACACATGTTTTGACACATGCATTTGTCTCGTCATAGGAGAAATTCTTAAAATGTCTCATAAAATATGTAATTAATTCAACATTTTTCATTAAATAAACCAAATCTTCTCTAAGCAATCATAAAATTGAAGATAAATGATCTATGTCAGAAGAAGTATTAATGATACCAAAATTCTCAGTTGACTGCTGTAATTTGCCATCTAGGAATAATATTTATGAATCAACATTTATTCATTCGTATTACTGCTTAATACAACATTTGTTAATCACTGCTTCAATACTTGTGACTTTGTTAATTTGAAGCCATGTAGATATTTCATACGTACATGCGTGTATTATTGAATGCATTGTCTTTCGTCATAACACACATTATTGGCTTGGTATATCCTACATCTTAACTTAATTGATAGAACTTATTATATAGATGTAAAGAAAAACAAAC
>JAECUM010073373.1:0-11059 GCA_016617855.1 Megalonaias nervosa | reverse complement strand
GAGTAATATCACTAACAGCTGGTAGAATCAGAGATGTTAAATAGGGATGACCTGAACCAGTTTTTATTTTATATAACATTAAGTCCTATTTCTCAGTGAAAGCTTCCATTGCTATTAATTTGTAGTCTCAGTTGCTGGCTGCCTGATTTTGTATTTTTCGATACGTTTCAGACTTCTTTATTTGCAGGACATATCAGTTTTCTTTATTTGCAGGACATATCAGTTGACATTTATAAGTGACAACATAAATATGGATGAAAATATTGGAAAGGTAAATATCCAGTATTTCTGACAAACGTGTGAGCCCTTGCAATATTAAATATTCGTTTAATACTTCGTTTTCTTATTTAGTTTGTATTGTTTTCACAACTCCATTTGCCTTTGAGACTGCGCGCTCAAACCTATCAGAACTTACATCAATGTCAAGTAAAGATTAGAAATGTCCTTCTTTATATGGTGTCTTCTGTTTTCATTTAATATTATACATGGATAATAAGGTATTTACCTTGCTTTTCTGTAGCGTCTTACACAGGAATGTCTGCATTTTACGGCACATTTCCCAAACTCACGCTTTTGTGTGAAACATATATATATATATTCTTTTTTTCTCTTTATCTGTAAAATTAGATTTAATCTGATACAGAAGGACTCTCCGTTCACTATTCTACCATCCTACAAACACATGACTTAGCTTGACGTTTTTCTACATTAGATGAATGCCTTTTCAACAGATAATTAGCCATAAAAATTCAGATAATTGACCATTGGTCAAGCAGTTAAATACGTAATTCTGATGGAAAGTGATACTCTTTGAAAATGTTAAATTTGCTAGTTTTGTCACTTTCATGAGTCAATATATCTTGAAATCTCGTTTTCTTGTTCCATTTGTATACGGTTCATAAAACCTATAGATAATAATATGCTTGGTATTTGCATTTTCTTACATTTAGCTGACAAAAAGGGGTTCTCTATTTACTTAGTATCATTGGTTGACATTTTAGATGACAAACGTTCCCAAGGAGGGCGGTGTACTGAAAATTATCCATGACAAAATTTCACTGATATGGCCGATTACATCCGAAAAGACCAATTATGTATTTGGGGAGCAGCGCTGAAGAGTCTCACCCATAACCTGTGAGACGATTATAGCATATTCACAATACAGAGGTAAGTGAAAATAAAAATATGAACTCTTTCAAATTTTGTCATTTGTGAAACACAATGAGGATAAAAGTTTGAGTGATCATAATTGCAAATTGACCGAGTGAGGCGTTGGAATCGCCTTAGAGCAGCAACTCATTGAGATCCAACAAGAAATTGCATTACAAATAAATCTCGATCAAATTTGTTTGCTTCTTTACACCAAGCGTCAATGCAAGGTTATTGGGATATTACACTATAAATATTTGCTCGGTTTGCGCATTGTCATATTGGTACAATTTTGTTTAAGGTTCTATCTTAATGATATGTTTTTTTTTATTATCTGATCTAACCGCTAGGTTATGTGGTATACATCTGCTAACTTGTTTAACCAATTTGGTTTATTATATTGTTGGCAGAAAAATATATCTCACAGGCAGTAAAAGAGAACATTTTTACCGTCATAATTGATTGTAAGATGTATTGTAAAGATAGTACCTTTAACAAGTCATAAATACAGACGATTAATAAGATTCCGACTGATGATAGTGTAGTCAAGCCTATTAATTAATGAGAAATGATGAATATTGAAAAATTTATTTTGATATTATTATTATTGAAGTGAGCACATTTAGAACTCTGTAATTTGTAGATGTGGGAAATAATTATAAAATATCAAACGATACATGTCGTTTTTTATTTTGTTGATGCAAAACTTTTGCATGGGCAGACATTTTTAAACCACGTGGTTTGCTAAATTAATTGGTTAAAATGCGTTGTATGCCTTAACTCATGCGCCTTGTACGTCACATGATCTCATTCCTTAGTCCTTTGTTTGCTAATTTATTATTATTGTTGTATTAAATTACTCATATTTGGATTGAAAAGGATGTCTAAACTGTTTAAAGATAACTTTTGAAGTGTAGGAAATGTACATAACAATTGTTACTTTGATATTTTACAGCAAAAGCTAATGAAACAAGCGATTTTGTCCTTGTTGTTTCCATCTCACCTTCGTTTTTTTCCCGCCATCTCTTCACTGTGATAAGGAAACACAGTTTGGTTAGACACACTCTCCCTTTTCCACTCCATCCACTTCTTTGTAAAGGACAATTGATTGGCTTCTGTATTAATCCCCGAAGACAAAGTATGGGTAGTTGGAGCAAGGACACATAACGTTCTGATATTCGGTTAATATTTGGTAGCGGTGTGCATCAGTCATTTAGGATTTTTGCAATATAAATACCAACGTCGTCTAAAAGAACCTGTCTAACATAAATGCCTGTGGTAGCAATATCTAATGTGTAACCTCGTGTTTGCACGTGAAAAAGCTTAGATTAGAGCAATCTTAGTCTTGTATCAAGTATCCTTTAGTAAATAGTAAATTAGAAAATATCGCGTACAAACAGTGCATACCCAATCTCGTTTCTTTATATGAAAAGTTGGTTGGCTGGTTGATTGTGAATTTTACGGTACACCATGAGTTTAAGGCTTCATAGCGCAACATAAAAGGATATATAATAAACAAGTGTGTAACAAAAATCTTTATTACCAGCGGGCGATAAAGTACATAAACACAACGATGAAATTATGAAAACGGGGAAGTAAATGGTAAAGAGTAATTAGATAATACAAGATAAATTAGGCTGATTAACAGTAAAATGTTGGTTACAATACTCAAAGGAAATTGGCTTGCACACAAGCTATATTTTAGAATAAATGTTCGCTTCCTTCAAGAAATTTAAAATACAAGTCACATTTACCTTATGAAAAAGTTCCTTCATGTGCTGGAAATTATAGCAATGATCGCATGTAGGTTGGAGATCGAAATAATCTATCATAAAGTGCTTCACGGTGAAGGTTTCATTGGAAGAAAGGCAGTCAGGTAAATCTTCGGCTTTTAACATGTGAGATTCAGTTATATAAGTATGACCATCTCGAATTCTTGCAATGACTACCTTGTCCTTACGGGTCGTTCTGAAGAAGAAGGCCATTGTCATATCCTAGGTTTGATCACACGGAGCTTGTTACTGACACAATGCTTGCCAGTTACTAAATAAAGATTTTGTTTAATACTAGGTTTAAAACCGATGTATGGTATTTCAAAATCAGATGGTTGCAGATATATCGCTATTTTAGCAGCGCTGTCTGCTTTTCATTACCTTTAATACCGACTCGGTTGAGTATGTTTCATGAGAATATTAGTCAATAATAATATCAAAGACAGTTTTTATCGTTAAACCATGCAAGTAATAGCATTCTAAAAGCACTTTCCTTACTGGACAAAATAAGTAAGTAGCATATTAAATGCAAGAAGAGTATTCTAAACGTAATGGTGCAAAATTGTGTAGATAATGTTACAGTACATTCTGTCGTGGTCAGTGTGACACCTAAACGTTGAGATTGACGCATGGGCTAGGCTCGCAATAAATTGCTGACTGCGAGGGATGGGATATGCTCTGTTTGGGGCATGAGTCGAATTTTGATTAGTGCCTGTTCGATCACGATCATACAGATGGAAGAAGCCAATTTTAACATAAGGTCAAATAGCGGAAAGTGACAGAGGTAAGACAAACAAGTGCAAAAATTTTGGGAAATCTTGGGCCATTTAAAACAGGTGTCATAAAATGATAGTTTACAGAACAGATATTAATAAAGGCGGACTAGAGGATTATTCTGACTTAGATTGGAGTATTAAAATTTTTTGGCGGTTAGACAAATTAATGCTGATTGGCTAAGCTAAACGAGAATGTGTGCGTTCCCAGACGAAAATCTTGGTTATCAGAAATTCCCCTCGCGAACGTAGTCAGTCTAAGTTCTGAGTGATTCTAGACTGTAGCTCCGACGGAAACTTAAATTAATGTTTGTCGTTAAATAAGTTGTCCAAAGGACAGGGGTCTGAAAATTTGAGACCCGGTTAAAGGGAAAAGACAAGGAATTTTCTGATGATAAGCGAGCGAGGTCTCTGGAAGCACACAGACATTGTCTAAATTACATATCAAATGTTCAGTGATGTCAGTCTGTAATTTATTTGTGGAACTTATTCATTTTGAATTTATACTTCAATTTTTCCTTGGCTTCAGAAAATAAGCATTCATTCGTGGTATGGAATGTCATATGATTCATGTATTTTAAGAATGTCATAAAATATTTAGTTGGTATGAATGATTTTGGATTTAGTAGTGTAATTGTAATTATGTATCGTAGGAATTTCATGCATTTCTTCTGATGCGAATTGTGAGATGTAACTTATCGGTCTTAAATGATTTGTATCATGTATGCTGAGAATTGATTTTTCTATTTCTGCAAATGTATGTCAATGAATCTCTAATTAGCAAAGGAACGTAGTTAGACAGAGAATTATGTCCATTAATTCATTTGTGCAATTAAGTAGTGAATCGTTTCCAACCGAGAATCGATGGTGTTAGCATAAAGGAACGAGTTCCGACTGAAATAGTCAGCTAGTATTTTACAGCCCACAGCCGGGTGTAATGGTTTATTTAGGAGGTCTAATTATGTCACTCAATTATATGATGAAATTCGTTTTATTTTTTAAAACGGAACGGCTAATTGAATTTCTCATAAATTTTGTAACTCTTTTTCTAAGAGAAATTGAATCTTTCAAATGTTTATGTACAATTTCATTTTTGTTTCTGTAATTTACAAAATTGCTATATTTTAAGGGGTGTGTGGCTGGCTCATGTTGTTCTGTTCTATATCTCTACTCAGATCTCTGTTATTCCATCCATTAATTTCATATTTTATTTTCTTGTTTACTGGATCCGGGCAATAGCGCCGTGTTCTGTCATTTCCTAGACAACGATAACCAAAAACCATAAGGAGGGGGATGTAACATTAGAACCACCTTCTGACACTAAATATGAATATTCACTTTACTGTGATTTGATTCAAAAGACATTTGTTGTAATCTTGCTAAGAAGATGGGAAGTTTTGTGGAATGATTATAGTTCTTAAACTGTGCAAACTCTTCTGTTGGCTGTTTCACAGTGCAAAACTAATGCCGAACTGGGTCCCCGAGTTCGCAGTTAACTCTGAGTCCTAATTTACATTTTGAATCCACGTCTAGATATAAGAATAAACTTTAACAAAATGCATCTTAATCCTTGAATTGTGTCTTCCAACATTTGATCACCATGATTAAACTTCTCTATTCAGAGAACACAAGCAGTCAATTACAATGAAGCAGACCCATAATTTATTGCCAAAGGTGGGAGTGGAGATACTCAATAATCTGGCGTATACATTTTCTTTTAAAAGCATACACCATGACCTCAGAAGGGAAAGAGGAAAAAGTGCTAGAATTGGGTCAAAGATGGAAACCAATTGGACATTCTTAGTATAGTAAGTAGATACTAAGATTTTTAACTTTACTCTCAATTTACAACTGAAATGATTTATAAGTTATTATGTAATAGTTAAAGCCTCGAAGCGAGCGAGCTTATAGGACAGCTGCATGTTCTTACCGACGCTACGTAAAGTCATGTCTTGTGCACGTTCATTGCCTGTGTACTGTTCATCAGTTTCAAGAAACGTTGATTGATACTGTAGATGAACTGAAAACAGCACGATTAGATATGGTGGTGAACACCGAATAAATCTCACAACAAAGAAAATAACTCTGGAAAAAGTTACGAACGTCAATACATCTTTCTTCATTCTTTTCCTTAATGGAACAGGCGCAAATCCACGCCAAGGTAATGTCGGAGACTACAGGCACTTTTTGACGTTTAACTGAACAGGTGCAAAGAGTTTAGAGTTAGGCTAATTTATTGTGATCTTTTATTAATTGCTTTCTCTGTTTGACTCAAAAGAAAATGATATTGTTTCTTTATCTGATTACTTTGCAAGGACTATTCCGGCGTGTCTGAATAATCAACTAAACTGTAGGCTATCATTTACCTCAGTACATCTTCGAGCTTTTCCAAAGAAACACAGACAAAGACAATATGAAAACGGTTAAATGTAGCAGGTGTATTTTCTGCTGATGTAGAGTGACGTCACGGAGATTTGTTGCATTATATCTCGCCAATATTCTTTGCCTCCGCACAGTGATGTTCTGAGTTGGAAGAAAAATTTTTGTATAAAGAGTACCAACCTTAGAGATTTTTAACGATGAATATGTCACATGACCAGGAAAATAATCAAATAAACGCCACAAACACTTTTCTTCCTTTGTTCTTTTCCGTAATAGAGCATGTGCTAAACACTGGAAGACAATGGAGGAGACCACGAGAACATCTGGTCCACTGTTTTACAAAGTGAAATGGGGTATAGATTTAATATGCCTTTTTAGATACATACATTATCTAGAGACACTCAAGCTTCGCTCGCTAATAAAGCGACGAGAGACATAACCTAATTATAACCCGTATATCGGTATATAGCCATGGTAAACGCTTTGACAAATTTGCGGCAATCACAAATTTGTCGTATTATCGGAAAATAGTTGAGCACTGGGAAAAAGCGGAATATCTCCAGTCAGTTCGACTGATGCTTTAGCAAATCAGTACTGTGTGATCAGTTAAAAGACCTTTTATTTCTCCAAACAATCGAAAAAGTTCTATATACTATATTCCATAACCCCTCCTAAATATCCCACCCTTGCAGAAAACCGTTACCTCAGTTTATCAAGATTTACTCTAAGTTTCCAATAGTCTGTCTACTAATCGTTGCATTTAATTTATTTATCAGTCGGTAATATCTATCACGCGCATAAAGAGGAAGAAATGACTTTTATACATTTTCTAATGCATTCAGAAAGTGTACTTTGCCGGTCAAAACAATCTACAGTGAGATCACATACCCCTGTGTAATACCTATTGCACACCGAGAAACATTAAGTTGTCCACTTGATGTTTCGACACAAGCTCTGACATCTGCATGTATCGCTTGCAACATTTTCAGTGTCTTTTTACACAGGTAACACTCATTGTTCAGCTTAAACCATAAAGCTTTCCTATCAATTGTACCAAAGGCCTTCTCCAAAACTTTCACTGCACAATAATATCTGCCCTGTTTTCTTCAAGTTCACACTCTTAACGTCTTAAAATCCTCATTGTTCTTCACCTAGGATATGTTTTTCTTCTATTCTCTGTGTGAGCCTTTCGTTCAGAATAATATCAAACGTGACTAATAACTGGCAATAGACTTATTACTCTGTAATTATTCAAGTTATTTTTGTTACCTTTTCTAAGCAAGTGGAATAAATGTAGTTATGCACCAGTCATTTAAAAAGTAGGATGCATGATATAATGCAGAATCAATTATTTAATGTAAATTGTTTTATAAGAAGTTGTTTTGTTTTCAGCAAAAGAACAAGAAAAATTATCTTTGATAGAGTATTTGGATCACTTCTCAGTTTGGAATTCGTCTAGATGCTATGTGTCTGTAGACTCTAAAAGGACAGAAATACAGCTCACTGAATAACATAATTATTCCACATGTTTCACACCTTTCCACGGAGATCCAAACATTGTATATATGGAACTTAGTTTTAGTAACAAATCTTGGTTTATGACGCCTTAGAGTGGGTGTGGGTGTAACATGTTGAATATAAATCTGTTTCAAAATAGGCAAAATTTGTAATTACCATCCCTTTGAGTTTCAACATGCAGCCATCAATGTTCCCTAGGTCTACATATCTTGTGTGCTCCCTCTGTCTCTCACAAATATGCACGCATTTTAGCTAAATTGATCCTAAATTTGTTATTTTCATTTGTGGACCACCTATTGTTTTAAAGCGCCCACTTGCTAAGGTAAGCATTTATACAAATGTATATATAAAAGGATTATATTTGGGCTTAAATTTTTCTCCTTTGTTGTTGCTGTTGCAAGATTAGATCTCACCTATGGATCTAGTCGTTCATCTTATTCTAGCCTTTTCATGAATATAAGCTTAAAATACATAAAATGAAGTTTCTAAAACGTGTATGTTCACAGGTCGCAGTGAATCCTTCATGGTTTGTGATGAATATAGATAAATATTCTTCAATACTTTTGCCCTAGATAGACTGATATTAGCAACAAATATTCTCTTCTTGATTGGCTATCGACACACATTTAAAATTAAATAAACATCTGTGAGTGAGAAGTCAAAACTACTGGAAAAAGTGTTGCCTGTTTGATATATTAAAAGTGCTCATTTCTTTGTAGAATATACATGTGTATGAGATATATTAGTCTTAATCGATAACTGTTTGATTAATTCTAGCTATAAACAAAAGTTGGCAAACAATTTTGTGCCCTGATTTGTACTTTTATTAAAGAGAAGAAACAATTGTTTTGATTTAACAGAATTTTTTTTAAAAATCCTGGTCGGAAGAAAATTCCAGCCCCTACCCTGATTATTCAGTTAGATTCTGAACTTTTGGTAAGTTTAGTATTTAAAAATTAAAAACATACATTTTATAAATGATGTAGGCAAATTGTTTAAACTAAGATTACCTATATTCTGACAATGACGTCGATCTGGAGGATTATCGGCCGAGATTAGAAGAAGCACAGTTGTTGGAAACGCAAATAACTGAGCTACTTCTCAACCGGCTCGACGATACTCCAGATTATTTGTATTATCTTAGTCTGACTAGCTCTGTTCATCTTTGTCATCTTTAATCTCCGATTCATTCATGTAGGGTTCGATGTTAATGGACTATTCTACTTTGGAAATGTCATTTACATCACTGTCATGGCTGATTTAAATATTCAAGCATGGCGAACTCTTACTGTGTTAGACTTAACTATTGACAATGAATATGTGTGTACTAACTGTCACAAATGACATCAGCTATTTGTTCGGGAGGAGACTAATTGGGAACGATTGATCGGTTTTTCATAAATTTCTCCGTGACGTTAGGAATGCACCGTAAACAATTTCACAAGATAAACTTTATACACATAGCAAATTATATATGATGTTGGTGCGAATTTCAGTTTTGCATGTGTGTTTGTTCCCTTTAACTTTTAATTGATTCCATGAATCGAATGCCAACTAAGGTCTAGAGATGAGGAGGTGATCGGAGATGGATTGATAATTTAGCTGAGTTTAAAATGGTAATCTTTCAGGTCACATCATAAGTTATTATTAACTATATTCACTTCGTGTAAAGTTGAATGACTAGCATATAATTTAGTTTGTACTCCATCTCATGATTTTGATGTCGCTTGGTCAAAGTTCAAGGCTGGGGAACATATTTTGGGCATTATGTTTTTCCTATGGGTAAGCTCTAAACACATCATTGTCGAACTATCGTTTTTGTTATTGTTGACTCTATCGTAAGAATCCTTGCGATTTTCCTTGTTTGCTAAGATCTGATGCATGGAGTCGAGGGTAACATAAGATCATCAACCATTATTATGCAATAGTATAATTAAGCTTCATGATAGCGAAAACTTAATGCCATCAGTGTATCTTAATGCAACACTTACATCATTTAGAGATGCGCTCTGAGAGCTGTTATGTATAGACTTAGCTTAGAGATGTGCGTGCAAGCTTACTAGAAACAATGGAATATTTGAACAATCACCAAGTATAATATTCAATACCTCAAAGATTGTGGCTCGTAAGAGATTTCATGGAACACACCTGTGAAGTTATTAGTAAAATTAATGAGACTGTTCACCGTTTATCAATTGATGTGGTAATTCTATCTCTTACTGAGCATTTGAGTCCTGTCCGGTACCGAAGCTTTCCATAATGTTATAATGGCTTGCTACTTTACGTGAGTGACAAGTTGAACCGATGTGCTTAAGATTAAGCTGGTACATGTAATAGGGAATGAGAAAATCCTGGCGTTAGATTTATAAGCATGCTGGTCGATTATATTTCATTATATTTGGAAAACTTTGAGGCAACTACTTAGTGTCCATGGAAGAGATATATTGAAAGGATAATTTAACGAATTAAGAGGCTAATAGTTTATCTGAAAATATTGGCCTTTGATTTATTAGCACGCCAGTCGGTTATATTTCGTTACCTCTGGAATGTTTTTTGTAACCCACAGAGTTCCATATGGAATGGTAATATTGTCTAGAAGAAAATGACTGATAAAAACTACATTGGGTAGATTTGTAAGTAATTTCGCTTTCAAAGTTTAACAGCGTCTTTCTTTGCTCCTTTGTTGCTGGCTGATTTTGTCTGTTGAATAAAATGTGAGATAAATACCAGATAAAATTTTTTTTCTGAAAACTTAGATGAATATACATATATATTTTAATAAAGAAGTAGTACAGCTGGCAGGAAAACCACATAATCCTATTACACGAATCACAGTTGCATGAATGCATTATGTATGATGTATGAACGGCGATGGTATGTGATGAATGAAGTATATGGTTATACGGTAAAATGTAAGAAGTATAAGGGTGTAACGTTTGAATGTATGAGAACACTGTATCATATTTATCTAAGGAATGAACGTCTTTATTCAGGAAATATAGGATTTTAGATTATAGACACCAATGAGACCGTTTCTGCTGTGTTCTCTACCGCAAGATTGGTTCGCTCCTATTTGTTGTCATCAAAATGAGAAAAAATACAATTAAAACAAACCGGATTCTTCACGTGCACACATGTAATATTACACTATCAAAATATCTTGTGTGATTACAGTAAAGTGTAAAGGATTGATGTAGTCTGCAAAAAAGCCTGATGATATCGATTCACTTTGTCACTGACATAACCGTTAATGAACACGCAAACTCTCTCAAATTCGAGGACAATTCTTTCAATATATTATATTTCCTCCCAAATCAATAACAACATAAAGTGTTGCACGGGTGAAAACCAAATCAATGATGATGCTGCGAACACTATCAGAATATGACTGAAAGTTCCCTATTATAGTATTTTAGTAGAAATATCGCAAAAAAAAAATGGAATGTTATCTCGAAAACTCACGTT
>JAECUM010073371.1:0-19808 GCA_016617855.1 Megalonaias nervosa | reverse complement strand
TATATAGAGAGAGAGAGAGAGAGAGAGAGAGAGAGAGTAGTATAAAAACCGCTTCTTATTTTTTATTTTTGGGCTTTGACTGTTCATTTCCAACATGTAACGTGATGCATATAAACCATGGGTGGAGAAAATAAAATTTATCCGCTTTTTGTATAGATTTTTTTTTATGGCAGGTAATTTCATAAACTTGCTGAGATTTAAGGAAGCAAAATGTTAGTGATTAGCCTGTACACTGTACATACATCTTCATTTTCAGACAGCTATCGTTCTAATTACGCACGAATATTTCTAAATCATTGTCTTTTTGGAGTCAGCTACCCAAGCCGTCTGTCGAATTACCTACAGACATTTTGAATCTTGAGCTCACATAGGTTCCGCTCCACAACTTCGTACTGTGCACATGGTTTTGTATTTAAAGAAACGAATCTCTTAGGTTTCCTCGCTGGTTATTTAGACAGTCCCTTGTATAGTTTGGGTATAGTTAAAATTACTTTTTAATTCCCTTTATTTTGATGTATAACTTGTGGGTTTAATTTGGATTATGGGGTATACAACTTGGGCTTGCTTCAGGTGTGCATCAGTCAAAAAACTGTCAGCCCTGCTTGGTCTTATTCACTTCCAAGAAATCAGAGGTAATGTGTTGGCAAAATATAGTCGGTAATTTATTTAACAAATGTTCAGCAAGAGTACATGAAAGTATCATTGAGGATGCCAAGATTCTATACATAGTGCTTGTTGCACATGCACAAAACTTCACGTTTTATCTTTCCTTCTTTCAGAATTACTTAGGGGGAAAGGGACAGTTTTTAGGCACAAATTTGATGTTGCATACACCTGCCTAATATAAAATTCATAAAAAATAAAATACATGAGTGAGGTCAAGAAGGTCCATATTTTTGGATAGGTATAATAAAGCAAATAGTCACTTGACCTGACAAGTCAGTGGAAACTCATAGAATAAAAAGTTGATCCACCCCACCCCCAAATTTATACATCCATTTTTCATGTCCGATAACATGTGATGCTCACAGTGCAAACACAAGCCATTTCCCTAGGCGATAATTTTTGAAAAACATTGTGTACTTAATAACTTGATGCAATTCAAAATAGCTGTCATCCGGTTAGTTTTTGAGATATTCTACCTGCCTTGAACCAACTTGTCTGCTGCTATAAGTGGCTAGCTCTGCTTCCTAACCGACTATTGGTATTTCACTGGCTACATACTGTGCAGTGACTAAATAAGGTGTACATGCCTCACATCAGTTTCAAGAACAACACAAGCCGGAAAGACCAAATACACAAATATATCCATATCTTTAATTATTGCACAATAATAGCTCAAAACCTCACACTATGGACTTAAGTTATGAAATTTGCCAGGAGCCAATTTACGAAACTGTCACCTGCCACCTTAACTGTAGAGCGGAACCAGTATAATGACCTGTATGAGTTTTGACGTGGGATCGGAAGTAAACAACATTTTTTATTTGGCACAAGATACAAAGGACGACTTTGTGTGTGTGTCTGTGTGTGTGTGTCTGTGTGTCTGTGTGTGTGTGTTTGTGTTTGTGTGTGTGTGTGTGTGAGAGAGAGAGAGAGAGACAGAGACAGAGACAGACAGACAGATTTGGATCTTTTAACGTAGCTTTAACCCTTTTTTTTCAGTCACATCGCTACGATGTATGCCGTGTGGCGGTTTATAGTGATAATCAGCACTGGGCGGGGCGAGGGGACATCATCCCGCATTCATGTAGCATCGTGTCCCACCCAGTCACATTGTAATGACACCAGGCCGACCAATCCTAACACAAGCGAGGCAGCTGCTAGTACCATTTGTATAAGTCGTTGGTATGACTCGACTGGGTCTTAAACCCGCGACCTCCCGCATCCGAGGCGACGCTCTAACCACTTAGGCCACCGGAGCGATAACGACTTAAACAGTTGGCAATTGAGAGAAATGTTTACATTGGATTAGTCTGATATCTGTCTTGAATAAAGATGTATGTTCAGGCTAACCACGTACAGGCCACATAAGGGGACGGGCGCAGGGTAGCATTATCCCCAGCCCCCTAGCCATGCCCCATCCCCCCGCTGCCGTGGATAAAATTACATATGTTTAAATGAACTAAATATTGGTCTCAGCCTTCTAATACTTAGCCCAATATAGTTAAAACAATTATACACATATCAATGACAGTTTTAGGACTGTATTCAGGGTGTAGATCTATATTGGCCCCCCATGTAGATCTATATGGGCCCCCCATCTTAAGTGCCCCAGCCTCCTCAAAGTCTTTTATCCGGCCCTGGCCACGTATATGATATTTTCTTCCTCAGCCTAGGTAAGACCTTGAAAATTTTCTTCATAAAGACAAAAATTAACGCTGGCAACATGTTTTTCCGCACATGCTTTACGTGCGTAACGCTCTGTCATGAAAATGGATATCTATAGAAAAGACTTATAAGTATTTTCTAACAACTAAATTATAAAAAGAGATTTCCAAAACGGAGAAAACTCGGTTTATAATAGAAGTAGTTGTTGTGGTGGTGGTGACTGGTGATGGCGGTGGTGGTGGTGGTGCTTGGATGTAATCCTTAATTGAAATTCAAGAGGTACAACTCGAAGAAAGTTCCAGACCTTTTTCCTAGAAAACGAATTTGTCTCATGCGTGATTCGTCCTCTATACGTGTCATATTTTTCGTTATAATACATAAATAACACTTATTTTTGTAGTATTTCTTTGGAGTTCAAGACAATATTAGTTTCAAAATTATTCTTCACTTTTGAAAGGATTCTATTAAAACAAAACCGTCTTGCACACTTCTGTCAAGGAGGATGAAATATAATGAGAACGTTTTACATCTTGTCACTTATCGCCAGGCCATTATTGACCGCATACTTTTTTCAAAAACAGATTCTGTTATTTTAAAAAATTTCGCAGTTTAAAATAAACCTCTTTATGACTGTATGTCAGCAGAGTGGATATGAAAATAAGTAGATATTAAAGTAGACAGATATGAAAATATACAGATTCAAGTTGCAGCGTGTATGAAAATACGTAGACACGAAATACAACCATGTTACATAATGGTATATTTAGCTTCAAGAATCACCGGAACACTTTAATTTGCAATCCGTTACCTATTTCAAATTCTTAAAGTGTATGACAAATCCTTCCTTCAACTATTTTTTCGATCATTAATAAGTATTCAATGCTCGAAGTTGTCAATCAAAAGCCATTCATAATTGTAATGTGGGACATACGTCTTGAAGAGTCTCCGGCACCAGAACAGCCAAATTTAGTCCTATCGATATATCTTAAACCAATTTAAAAGTGAATGTTTTATTCATGGGAGCTGCTTTACGTTCAGAGATAAACTTTACATTAATTACTTTCATTGCAATACATCGGATCCGTGCCTAAGTAAATTTCCACACGAAAAATTAAAGACATCTCACCGTTCGGGCGTCAGCATCAATCATTCAGATATTCTCATACTTATGTAGTTTATTGTTTTACTTAGACATTCGACTCGCTCCTTTACAAATTAAAATCAATACACATCTTTAAGTTCGTCTTACTTATCTCTCAGCAGAGGGAAAGTTCCACGCTAATTTTTCAGGCGCCCCTAAATTTAAAGAAAACAGGACATATACATGCTATTAATGAAGAAGAAGCCCACCAAAGACTTAAAAGAAGAACAAAGGGAAACAAATTACAAAATGACATGTTATACGGAAAAAAAAGAAAAAAGATTAATAGACCAGCGCACTTTGCAAACAAAACTTTGCGGAAACAAAATATTTAACCCAAAATCGATAGAGACCTTAATTTAAAAATTTAACAATTTCATTATAGCTAACGAAAAGAGAAATTCAATTGCTTTTCATCCAAACAGTTCAGAATCAGAAGAAATTAACTGCCGGCGTATATTCAAATAATCGTTTGGCTTTCACAGCACAGATGTGAATCCCATTGTACAGAAATAATACGACAGAACAAGTAAAATTAATATATCTAGGAAAAATCCATTAAATAAAAGATTCATAAATTTTAAATTTATAACGTTTTAAAAAAATAACAAAACACTCCCCTCAAGAAAAAAAAAAAAATGACGAATGCGTCAAATTACATTCTTAGATTTAAAAAAATAACTCGATATGCCAAAAGAGGGAAAGATATATCTGCTTCATTCAGTGAATTCAACGTTTCATTTGTAATTGAGATGCTTCTTCATTAGTTGAAAGATGCATCTTATACTTTGACTGACATAGCGTTTGTAGAGTGATTGAAAGGGGTTTGAAATTTAGACTTTGTTAACCTTATTGTACAAACTTTACTATCAAAATAATTTCAACAGATTTGCATAGGTTGTTTGTGTTCAGCATACTTTTTTTTCTTTGATGTAACTATTCTTTGAATTTATTGAATTCCCTGAAAGCTGAAATCATTTCTTATCTTTTTTGCATCCCACCCCCCGAAAAAAAATTTCATTTATAACAGGGTAAACTTGTCAACATGTTTACCGTAATGTTTAAAAAGCTCTAAACTTTCGTAAATTTATAAATTGAAATGCTGGTATAATTGAATACAAATAGAAAAAACACCCTTTGATATAAAGTGTACATAACTGGACAGGTAAATAGCCACTTTTCATGAACTTTACTGATATATATTCTATATTTTTGTTCCAAAAGGTAAAAGAAAATCGAAGTAAATAATGGATAGAACATAGTAATGATAAACATAAAATCTACACGGCATGCATAAAAACACAGACTGCACATGACTCCAAGAAATGGTCAAAAGACTTACAGAAACCCAGTGATCACTCCAAATTAGTTACGGAATCCCAATCTTGACACTACGTTAGTGTCAAAAGACTTACAAAACTGCAGTCTTGGCTCTAAGTTTGTATCAAAAGACTAACATAACTCCATTAATCGCTCTAAGTTAGTATAAAAAAATTACTGAACCCCAGTCCTGGCTCTTAAGTTAGTATCAAAGACTTAGAGAACACCAATCTTGACTCTAAGTTAGTATCAAAGACATACAGAAACCCATTCATGACTCTAAGTTAGTATCAAAGACATAGAGAACCCCATTCATGACTCTAAGTTAGTATCAAAGACTTAGAGAACACCAGTCTTGACTCTAAGTTAGTATCAAAGACATAAAGAACCCCATTCATGACTCTAAGTTAGTATCAAAGACTTAGAGAACACCAGTCTTGACTCTAAGTTAGTATCAAAGACATACAGAACCCCATTCATGACTCTAAGTTAGTATCAAAGACTTAGAGAACACCATTCATGACTCTAAGTGAGTGCCAAAGACATACAGAACTCCATTCATGACTCTAAGTTAGTGTCAAAGACTTACAGAAACCCAATCTTGACTCTAAGTTAGTATCAAGAATTACATAACCACTATCTTCACTCTAAGTTAGTGTCAAAGACTTATAGAAAAGCAATCTTGACTCTAAGCATCAAAGACTTACAGAACCCTATTCATGATTCAAAGTTAGTATCAAAGACTTACAGAACCCTATTCATGACTCAAAGTTAGTATCAAAGACTTACAGAACCATATTCATGACTCAGAGTTAGCATCAAAGACTTACAGAACCCTATTCATGACTCAAAGTTAATGTTAAAAGACTTAAAGTACCTCAGTCACGACTTTCGGTTGGACTCAAAAGACTTACAGAACCCCAGTCTTGGCTCTAAGTTAGTATCAAAGACTTATGGAATCCCAGTCATGACTCTAGGTTAAACTCAAAATGACTTACTAAACCCCAGTAGTGACTTTGAGTTAATGTCAAACGGCTTACAGAACCTCACTCTAACTTAGTATCGAAAAACTAAAAGATATCCAGTCATTGCTCTTAGTCAGTATACAAAACAAATAATGTCAAAGGACTTACAGAAACCCGGTCTTGCCTCGATATTGACGTCCCTACTTTGTTAGATATTCCTAAATTAAAGTAACATGTGTTCAAGCTGTAGTTTCGATCCATGGCTTTTGTTCGATAGAGATTTTAATTAACTAAGTTTTAATCAAAAGGTGTTAAAAACAGAACTGTAGCTGAAAAGCCGTCCAATCTACTTCTCATTTGGGTCGAGTGGAGGTCGAGGATCATAAATGAGACTTTAAGAGAATGTTTTGATAGATTTTAAGTGGGAGACCCTTGACGAACAATCAAATTCAAGTGTTTGATCCGCACTTGTTCATTGGTTGTATTCACCTAGATAATTAAATTCGCTTTTGTTCGCTGCCATAGAGTACTTGAGTGAATCTTGTGCTTTATTGAATGCAGTTTAGTAATGGAAAGGAGGCTCTAACAACCGTTATGACTGCACCAAATTTATTACTTCTGCGGCGAAATAAAACGATGTTGTCAATCAATCTCGTCGTTGCCTACAAAAGATAAGTAAAAATAGATTCATCACCATCATCACCACCACCATAGTCATCACCATGATCATGGGGGTTTCTTTGCCGTCGGTAAATAATAATAATAATAATAATAATAATAATAATAATAATAATAATAATAATAATATTATTATTATTATTATTATTATTATTATTATTATTATTATTATTATTATTATTATTATCATCATCATCATCATCATCATCATCATTATTATTATTATTATTATTATTATTATTATTATTATTATTTACATTTGAAAAAGACTTCTTCCCCAAAAATATTATTTCAGCATATGACGAAATTAACCAGCAATTTTACATCTACCAAGTTGTAATGTCACAAAGCAAATATCACTTGTTTACAAAAGAAAATGCAAATAGTTCACGTTAGGAATGAAACTTTTAAAACTGTAAAGCTACATTTAAGCAAAATGTAATATTTGACTTCCTGGAAAAATGAAAACATTATTAAAACTAGAAAAGAATGAACGTAAGAGTTTTTTATTATAGCATAAATTGGAACAAATTTAAATATGGCGAAGATTTCGAAAGACTTTCTTAGACCTGATACTGGACGCATATAAATGGTACAACAATGATGGCGTATCATCTATAAAAACAATATTTACTACTTTACAACAGTGTCATCATGCCTGTGTGTGTGTGTGTGTGTGTGTGTGTGTGTGAGAGAGAGAGAGAGAGAGAGAGAGAGAGAGAGAGTTCGAGTTCACAGCGTCCCATAATTACCAGGTTAACTAATATTTCATTTTATCCCTACAAATGCTAAATGCTAACAGTAATCATGTTCGCGCTAGATTCCTTGATGAACACCGACTCTGGGGTCAGAGTGGACATGAGTGCACTATGAATTTACGCTTTATTTTCTTTTTAATCATAACTGTAATCATAATTTGATACGAGGTATCTATTTTCTATTTTAATTAATTTCAATAAATAACCCCACAACAAACTTAGCCGTTTTGATAAGCCATCTGTGCCCCATCTCGCGGTAATCTCGCCTCCCCGACAACTTGCGAGCCGAAAGGGCTTTTTCGGACTCTCCAGAGAGAAGAGCCACATTTCGCCTGGATAATCAATCTGTTTAAGCGATATTACACACTTCAATAAAGCAATAATATTGCGATCTGTAAAATTAATTACCAGAGGCTAGTGCGGGACACAGTTTCAATCAAACCTCGAAATCGCTGGTACACTGGGAAGAACTGAACAGCGATTTTTTGATTGTCGTCTGGTGTTTCGACCTAAAAGACAATCAAGTAATTTCTGTATTCTAGGCAAAAATCGATAAAACAATTGAAATAATTCCTTTAACACAATTCAGAGAGTATCAGCAAACATTTATTGATGAAACTCAAAGATTTACCCCAGTGTTGGTCGGTCTTTAAACATTGCTTTAATTCATGTAATCTTTCTTCGTCCGCTTTTTCTTTTTTTTTTGGGGGGGGGGCGGTATTATACTCCTTCACTGCATATTGTGAGTCACATGCCCTCCCCCTCCTTAAAACAGAAACTTTTTTTTAGATTATTATGTCTCATCATATATTCTAAGCTGACATAAATGTATTGCCTAGATATAGTTGACGAACGATTGATGTTTCAAGATATTAAAAAACAGACTTGAAAATATCAACATGTTGTTACATCTGATAATATATTCATACATTGCCAGCCTCTTTTAGTATAATTTTTATTCTGACAGAATAACTCCACCGCACTCCCACCCTCTTTAAACCATGACATTGAAGCTTGAGGTCAAAACACTTATGGCAAATTATTTCACATAAATATAAGCTGATAATACGATGACACAATTAAGCTGAGTTTATTGAATTTTTGAATCGTAATGGACAAAAAGACAACACTGTAAGTGATCTAAAGTCCAACAGCCAAGAGTTGAAAAACGTGATCGACATATTTATTTTACAACCGGCTCACCAGACAATTCAATTGCCATTTTCCTTTTAATTAGGTTTCCTGAGAAGAAATTACAGCCACTAATTGATTAAATCCTAAATTTTGTCCACAATCAACTTTTCAAAAGGAATAGCAAAGCCTAATCGAATTTATTGGAAATAAATTTAGAGAACATCGCGACTGAAATCAAGACTTATATCCACTGACGCCAATGTGGATGTTGACTGATCAGAGTTGAAGTGCATCTCGTTCGTTTGAAGATGTGATTTAATTGGTAACTCTTACTGAGGGTATAGTCACTCTTGGAAATGCAATGCATGTATGTATGTACGTATGTATGTATGTATGTATGTATGTATGTATGTATGTATGTATGTATGTATGTATGACTTTATCTATGTATCTATCTACCTATGAATGTATGTATGCATGTATGTATTTATGTATGTATGTATGTATGTATGTATGTATGTATGTATGTATGTATGTATGTATGTATGTATGTATAAATGTATGTATGTATGTATGTATGTATGTATGTATGTATGTATGCATGTATGTATTTATGTATGTATGTATGTATGTGTGTATGTATGTATGTATGTATGTATGTATGTATGTATGTGTGTATGACTTTATCTATGTATCTATCTACCTATGAATGTATGTATGCATGTATGTATTTATGTATGTATGTATGTATGTATGTATGTATGTATGTATGTATGTATGTATGTATAAATGTATGTATGTATGTATGTATGTATTTATGTATGTATGTATGTATGTATGTGTGTATGTATGTATGTATGTATGTATGTATGTATGTATGTATGTATCTCACTACCCATACCGCTCCAGTGGCGTAAGTGGTTAGAGCGCGCGCTTCGGATGTCGCGAGTTCGAACCCGGGCCGAGTCATACCAAAGACTTATAAAAATTGTACTAACAGCTGTCTCGATTGGCGCTCATCATGATGAGGTTAGTGTTAGGATTGGTCGGCCTTGTGTCAGGATAATGTGACTGGGTGAACATCACGCTACATGTGTGTGGCATGATGCCCCAGTGCTAGACATCACTATAAACTGCCACATTGTAGACATCGTAGTGATAAGACTGAAAAATTGTTAAAGCTACGTTAAAAATCCAAATCACGCATACACTCATGCATATCTCACCACCCATTTATCTCATGAAGCAATATATTGCAATGTCCAGGGACTTCATTTACCATAGCATTTTCAGGAGTTATTATACCACAGCATGTATGCAGTATTCATACCTTCTTTCATACGTATGTAAATACATAACAAAATCATGTAAAATATATGAATTCTATACATACCTACCTTCTTACCTATCTGCATACAAACATATATTAGTATTCGCATGCATATAAACTAACGTCTATCTGTATGAGAGAAGAGTGTTCCCATGTGAAGCAAATTATAATTATCGTCGAGGAAAGATTTATGCTTTTAGCCATAATGTTCTTAAAATTAAATTGTTTATTATTTAAATAATTTGTGAAAATGCTTTTGTCAAATGTCTGTTAATGTTTATGACGGATGTATATCTTTACTTAGAGTGTGCAATTAACTTTTCTCGATGCACTGATGAACTTTTTTATTTTTGTCCGCTTCATATTATTTTCTTAAAAGCTGTCGCATCCTACTTTTGTCATTAAATAACATTTCCTCTTATGACATTTTGATTAAATTAAAATTAAGGAAAAAGGCGATGCAAGAATAATAATTTGTGAAACCAGATTACGTTGACGCGACAGTAGTTAACAAATGTATAATTGTTTTGATTAATAAACAAAATTGTAAGCAATAGATGTGTATTAAGTGATAACATTATTTAGGAAAAATAATTAAAAACCTTACGCCTCAGTTATAAATAAATAAATATATAAATAAATAAATATTCAAGAGAAACACAAGATTTATCTATTATAGTATAACGGAATCGATTGTCAGATCGATCCAAAATATCCAACTGAAATTCCAGATTATTCTAATAAAACAATTTTATGCGTCATAATTCTCATAATGTATTTTCATATTTTATCGAGTTTACCCGTACGAAAGCCATAGTACGTTATTAAAGTGTCGAATGATATAATAGTATGCAACATTCTGTATTTAATATAATAACGAACAAAGTATTATTATTATTATTAGTAGTAGTAGTAGTAATAGTAGTGGTAGTAGTAGTAGTTGTTGTTGCTGCTGTAGTTGTAGTAGTAGTAGCAGCAGCAGTAGTAGAAGTGTTTTTATTATGGTCCGTGTCATATTTATTTATTTATTTATTTATTTATTTATTTACTTATTTACTTACTTACTGGTGGACTGATTAACGGGCTCATGTTAGGACGCATCGCTCATTGTTTTTGTTACAACAACAGCGGAATTATGCTCACTTGCGTGTTACTACGTTTGATTATGTCATGCAGTATTAAGTTGCTAATTCCATGGAATATTCGAAAGCAAAACTTGGCGGTGACGTTGAATTTAAACGTGAAAACCTGAACCAAATCAAAAGAAAATTCCACTCATCATGACGAAAGATTATCACATGTGTTATTACACTGGGGTCTATTATTGTGGTATTAACCACGTTTTACGGACCATAGCTTGATATGGATAATTGGTATTACCGTATTTGAACGAGTCGTATACAGTCACCAATGTAATTTGTTGTTTATAAAACTCATAAAGCATAGCAGTTGGATCTACAATGTATTACGGTACGAAGTCTTCAATTCCAGATATATATCTGCTGCTTATACAATAAGCAAAAGACATATCACCCCAAATGGTCTATTTGTTGATAGAAAGCACAATTGACAATTATAGACATCAACCCATTAATCTTTTACGGAGATGCATCACTTGGGAAAGTAATGATTTTATGCGATCGATGCAAATTTTGTTAAGCGGTAGCAAAAAGCCGGAGCCGCGCGGCATTACTTGTCCGAAATGGACATTAATATCTCATGCAAAAAGGAATGCTAGAGTGTGGCATAAATTTTATACGCTTTTACGTTCGGTGTTTTTGATAAAGGGTTATATTGGGTTAGAAAACAGTTAATAGGTCAAGCGGGATCAAAAGATCTCAAAACATGTGATATAAATATTGTCAGATCGCAGAATAATAGATGTTCAAAGACATTAGTTTTTGTCCTGCCTTGTACATAATTACCCCTTTGAAACGTAATACACAGAGTTCTCCTTTTGTCTTTACGGCCGATGCTTATCAGACAAATGATAACAGATGCGTTAAATGTGGAGTTCCGTTAAATTAAATAAAATGGCAATTGCCTAATTGTAAGTTAATGGAGTACATCATCGTAGTTTCATTTAATTGTTTTGTCAATCTGTACCTCTACCATTATGTCCAAACTATTATCAGTGATTCCATATGCGCATACATCGTTAACTCGAAGGGCGAACAAACAACGTCGTTAACAATAAGCGGGCTAGCATACATAGAAATTGCCCCTTTTCTGTGTCGTAGTTCTGTGCGATTTTATGGTGAACTATGGAAAAAAAATATTTAAAATGTAAATTTTTCTTCTTTTAAGAACACAAAAGTCAAGATTAAGAATTCTTTTCTCCGGTTAAATGTACTCCAACCTAATTCCTGAATATACCCTTGTAATCAATAAAGCAGTAAAATTGTCACAATCGGAGCAACCTCGTCCTTTTCTGTCAATCCAGAATTATTTTTTATTTGTTTAAATTCGGATATGTAAGATGGATTGATTTCGCTATCTGAGGCAAAAACAAACAAATGAACAGCACAAATGTTTTGCGCATAAAGCAGTACACCAGCCCATGACCTTTTTGCTAACGAGTATGGGCTAGATAGCAGTTCAACTGAGTATGTTGAACCTGAGAAATATAAGCGAAAGCAGTTTTTTAATGTTATTTTTAATGAATCAATATTTTTGTCTGCATACACAGTGACGAAGTGTTTTCAAAATGGTTGCATCAGCAACATATCCTTCGCTAGCGCTTGGCCCAAATTAGCAAGTCAATCTCATAGGCCGGTAACTAGTAAATCTGTGTCTCTGGCTTAGTCCTGTAACAGAGCTGGGAATCATACTAATAGGTGCAGTGCATCGTGGGAAAAAGTTCAGTACTTTAAGATAGAGGAGCACCCGAAGTGTGACAATATTGTTACCAAATTACATATCCAGGCTGTCGTGTTGTCTGGGTTTTTTTGTTTACTTTGTACGGAAAAAGACGAGGATATTCCGATTTAAAAATTCAAAAATTATGCTGTCTGGGGAAAATACAGTAAAAATTGCCAGGCCCTTGCGGATTGTTTACGTCACGTGGATTCGTTTGGACTTCATCCGAAAAGGAAGTATTTAATAATGGAAATTATGATGTCACACTATCCACAACGTCAAATACGACCCTAAGGAAATACAGAACTAATTAGATGATTTATACGTTTATTTTTTATTTTTTTTTCATCGATAGAAGTAAATATTTCACGAGTGACGTGATAACAATGTATTGTCTCGTGTGGCGATTTGCGGGGATCTTTTTCATCTCTCCATCATGTGCCAATGGAAGTAATAGCTGCATTACTACATCGATAAAGAGAAGTTCCGAAATTCTATTTTAATTTTAAGACATCGACCTCTTGCGCATATGGCTTGTGCATATAATGCTTCAAATTGTGCATTTTTCTCACATTAACGACTATTATCATACGAAAATAACGACTATTATCATACGAAAATAACGACATTTTTATTTTCATTAACACATTTATTGAGCGGATTGGTTCAGTGAACATTGTTGGGTAGGATACTGTAGAAACTTCAGAGAGCGTGATATCCGACGGCCTTAAAAGCGTGGAAATTTGAACAGAAACAAAAATTGTGAGTTGACTATAAGGATTTGGATGTTTATTTTATTTATTTGCCATGGTTGTTATTACGTAATAATCAACGCGTCATTATGAATAGATAACGTATCATCGCTAATAGCTACGCAAACAATAGTTAAATGTGCATATATTTCATTGTTTGCTGAAAAGTTTTGGAGTGTTATTTTTAATATCTATTATGCTGTAAGACTCTGTTCTTCTTATATCTAGCAGGATGTTGGTCCGCCAAAAATTTACCAATTTTGGTAGTGTCACTACGATTGCCTCCGAATATCTTTCAGAGTCTAAGCTATGCGACTAGCATCGCAAAGGGACTAGAACATTCCAAATGTATATAGCACGTATGTTAATCTCAGCTGCATCGAACTATTCCTTAGGTAGGCTCGTTCCATCCAAACTCTAGCGTGACTCTCTGCCATGGAAGAGTTTTGAAAATGCTTGTCTGGATCCTGTCTAAATTGGGAAGTCAACATCCTAGACCAGTAACTGGTGAAATGAGTGTCTCCCGAATGGTTACTCATAGACGTCATTCGCACAATAGTGACGTTATTTACATAACAGCTCGTTTCGAAACTGTCCTATAAACTGCAGTGATTGGTTGATGGCTTCACATTGGCGAGGGACATAATGGTTAAAATGAAGCACATTTTTGTGCTTTATTGAAAGATGGTTAATTGTGTCTTATAAGCACTGGACCTGTGACACAGCTATCAGCTAAGAAAATGCTTTATTGATCGCTATTAAAGATAGAAGGATCTTCAGAAACTTTGTTGAAAAGAAACGTCAAGGACATTTCTCCCCATTTCAAAATTTATCGAGCCATACTTTCTGCAATTCATTCAAGCCAAGTCGTGAAATAAATGTAATGTTTCCGATGTGTTTTCCAATCATTGGCGGAAATACTCGAGCGTGTTACGATATATGATATACTCCTCACGGTAGGTGCGTCTCATTACAGCTCGGATAAAGCCACAACCCCTCTAAGTCGAAATCCTCTAGAAATGCTTAGTGATATTAGTGATGACATGTCATCGAGTAATTGTGACGTAAATGAATTTATTAAGATGCAAAAACAACCTAGTGTCTTAAAGCAGTTCAAAGTGGCCACTATTTATATCTCACTTCTTTTTGTACCATGTGTCGGAAAAGGTGGAGGTCATTCCGAGTTCTAATTCGCAGGTTGGGGCTGTGCACCATTTGGAATGCTTATCGTAATTAACACCGTTTATGATTATTTTAGGAACGTAACTCATACATAATGACGAGACAGATACAAACGAGGAATCATTAAATGTTGAACGCTACACAGTACTAAATGAACCAATCTTTTCAGAGGAAATACTCAAAGTACTGAAAAACTTGAAATGTAATAAGCCATCTGTTGAAGATTTCATCTTGAATAAATACTTCCAGCTTTTTAAAGATTTTTAACTTGATTTGAAATACAGTTATTGTTCCAGAAACCAGGACTATAGCGTTGATTAAACAAAATAAGGGAGATAAATCAGATCCTACCAATTACAGGACAAATATTCTTCTGAGTTGTCTTGGTAAGGTATTTACCACTTTTCCTAACAATAGAATTGCGCTTTTTCTAGAAGAAAACAATTTACTATCTGAGGTCCAGGCAGGTTTTCATAAAGGATACCCCACAACTGATAATATGTTTGTCTTTTATTCTGTAAAAGATCTTTAAAACCATAGAAATAAACCATTGTTTTGCTGTTTTGTGGACTTTTCTCATCCTTTCGACAGGATATGGAGAGTTGGCTAATGAAGAAAACTTATATATATATATATGTCCAGCCTTGTATGTAGCAGCCAGCTAATAACTGCTTATGTAGCAACCCTTATATATATATATATATATATATATATATATATATTAATATATTAAAAAATGGAAATAAATCAGGGCTATTTTCTTGTAGTCAAGCAGTTAGATAAGGCGAGAGCCTTTCTCCTACATTATTTGCCCTCTATCTAAATGACATAGAGAATCTTATTTTTTAGCTCAAATTGTAATGACATTACAGCTGATTTACTGGATGGAGATATAGTGAGATATTTAGAATTATTTATTTTTTACTCTATGCAGACGACACCGTTGTATTTTAAGATAACTTAAGAGATATGAAAAATAACCTTGACGTATTCTTTAATTACTGCAGAAAATATGAGTTTACCATTAACAAAAGAAAAACAAAAATTATGATTTTTGGGAAATGTAGAAACAGAAAAAATATGAAGTTAATATTAGGGGATTCGGAACTTACAATTGTCAGAAATTATAAATATTTAGGGCTGACCCTAACGGAGAATGGTAGATATTTGTTGAGAATAAAGAACCTGATTAGTCAAGCCAGGAAAGCTATGCAACTTTTTAAGAAAGAATATTAGATCTGAACGTGCCTGTTGACTGTCAGTTTAAACGTTTTGATAGGAAAATAGTCCCAGTTCTCACATACGCGGCTGAGATCAGGGGTTTTGAAACTTTAGATATGAAAGAACTGTTTCATTTAGATTTTCCAAAACATGTGCTAAGAGTTTAGAAAATTCACCCCCACGTATATGCTTTATGGTGAGCTTGGTAGAACCCTTCTACATTTGTAAATAAAAAGGAGAATGGTTGTGTTGTAGTTGCTGTTACGGTTATGTCAAATACTCTGCTTGTGCTGTGGTTGCTGTTACGGTCATGTCAAAGACACTGCTTGTGTTATGGTTGGTGTTACGATCATGCTAGAGACCCTAATTGTGCTATGGTTGCTGTCACGGTCATGTCAAAGACACTGCTTGTGTTATGGTTGCTGTCACGGTCATATCAAAGACACTGGTTGCGTAATGGTTGCTGTTACGGTCATTTCTCATAATTGCGACAGAGAAATCTACCTGTTTTGCTAAACTTACTTTTCCTTTCTCTGTCTGGTTGTCTCAGACCTGCCGTCTCAGTCATGTGTCCACGCGCTAGGAACTACTTTTAATATGAAACCCTTGATGTCTTCTGCTGTGCCTGACGGAGTTGTTATAAAATCCAACAACAACAACAACATATATATAACAAAAAGAAATTCACTCATAAAGCAATGTAAGGTCTCTCCAATTTTGATAACACCATACAAAACCTTTTGACACACACACACACACACACACACACACACACACACACACACACACACACACACACACACACACACACACACACATAACTCGAGCTATTTAATAGAGCTCCAGGTACACAGGTAATACAGATCACAAAACCAAACTCTCTCAAGTGCTACTGCAAAGCCGCCAAAAAAACCAGATATGTGTTAGGTCAGACTGGTTTCTTCTCATTTTGCCGAACACCTACAATCCGCCCTAGTTGAATCAAATATGATAATGCGATTGCAAATGTACACTCCCGTACTTACCAACCAGAGTGGCTCATTCATTCGTCCACATGCTATTCCGCAAAAAATTTCCATGTAGCGTATCACTGCAGTATTCATAACAACACTTGCCATATTAGCAGAACAGAAAATATAAATTTCCAAGAAAGTCATGAATTAGAAATGTCCTGATGTCACAATACACTTCGTCAGAACTGTACCCTATAGACATATTCATATTGTAGGCCTACTGCATAGTATCGTACCGTTGCCTACCATAGAACGTTTTCCAAATTAGAACTGATGAAAGTTAAAACTTAACCGTATTAAAGATGTTAATTATTTATTGTTAATTTCAGTGGACATTCATCATTAAATGTGATAATACAGTAATAATATCAAATAATTTTATGTTTCTATTTTCTCATGCGTAGAACTTGTATACTTAGGGTCGACAGGTCACCCTATTACCCTCATTAACATATTCGTCTTAATGCGCAGTACATGTAGATGTATTTGGAAAAATCAAAGCATGTAACTCGAGACGCTCATTGCACAATACTTCCAACACATAACAATATTAACTTTTTTCTTGATTTTTTTTCCTTTATTAAGAGCGGCATATTTATAGCTAGATTTTACTTAGATAAGTATTCAGGTTTATAATAGAGTACATAACCTGATGAACTTTATATAGAATGAGAAGCAATAATAGTACTTGATGAATACTGAGTTTTGAATCTGATAACTAAATTGCAAGGGTGTGGAGTTATTTTAATTTAGTTGAAAAAAATTGGGTGAGAAAAATAATTTATGTCGGTGTTTGAACCAAGAAAAGGAAATTCCAGTTGAGGGGTTACATTATTGGTCTCCCCACGAGGCACGGGTGATGTACACTCATACAAAGTGAGGTACTAAATATTTTACCTCATATGCTGCGTATTGTAACCAGAGTGTAATAAATAATTTGTCTTGTCTTGGAATATCTTCAGATTTTTCCCTTGGCAAAGACCTCGAATGTCAAACAACTTTCCAGGTCGAGCTCTCACATATCTCGAAACGCCACTGACACTTCGAGTTTGTTTATATCGCTTTCTTGCAAATAAAACAAGATCGCGCCACTCGTGACAAGTTTTTCGCCCACTGCATGAAATATATCAATTATTCACTTGTTACAAGTTAAAAGTGACATATTTCACATCTGAATGTAGGAATGAATATAAATCACAAATATCCAGTAATTTCTTATTTATCACAGTTAAATATATAACAGAACACATTTGCTTCTTCCGAGTAAATAACGGATCGAATTTTCTCAGAAGAGATGAAATACACCTATTATTTTACTCGAAACAAAGTTGTTTTTTTACAAACCTCTGAAGTGTCGCTATCAAAAGTGCATAATAGATTTAAAAGCATGTCAGCTCTTTACTGTTTGCATTCTGATGTGTTATGTATATTTAATTGTGTGCTTAACGTTTGTCCATGACTGTAAGCTGTCAATAGAATGTTTACATAGTATTTTAGCTCGGAGCATTCTAGTCCCAGTCTTGTTTACAATTACACTGGAATTTTCCTTTGGGATGATTCACATATAGGACAAGTGAAAATGTGTTTAAAATTGTGATTTGATAAACAAATAATTCATTTCTGTTGTAGTTCAGTCTGTGGGAATCCATTTTGATCATAATTCAGTTTAGTTCAAATATAATTTGAGAGGAATTGTTTATTTCAAATATTAATTGGAATTATTAAAGTGCTCATTCACTTTCGGATTTATACACACTACTTTGGATCATTGTGAACTCTCTCAAAGACATTATGGACTGTATAACTGTGTTACATCAGGACATTCAAGACTTTTTGAATTTTTGGACTTGTGATAGGACATTTAGGATTATTTGGGATTTAATCACAATACTGTACGTGTCTCTTGAATATTCACTTTGAATTGTAGAGAAATAAATCGTTTGTGGATTTTCCTTAAATTATTGATTTCGCTTTGTTTCTTTTACATAATTTAAGACCTGCAGTCGTAACAGAAATTGTGTGATTTTGCCATCGAGGTTGCTTAAATCAGATTAGGCAGCGAGTCAGAACAATCCGAGTAATGTCAATAATGACTGGACTGAAATGGACTTAATTTTGTGAAATACTGACGTGTAGGTATACGGGTTGCCCCTCTTTTGCGACATTTAACTTTTCCTTTTGAGGTACATATCAACACCTCTTCAAGCGTTCGCCTTACCAAATACATAATAAGATTGGTCCTCCTTCTCATTTAGTTATAGAACTTTTTCTCCTACGCCGCCTTCCGTTTCTACTGCTCCTTCTAACGTTATTGACACTACTTCAAAACGCTGAATAAAGGTTAATCTTGAATTTCATTCATTTGTTACCAACCTTAAATTTGGCGATATTTTTGTTAACTCTGAAATCGGATAAAACTGTATAATCTAATGTAATCTCTCTGTTGGCAGACTTGGGGAGATTGCAGAATTGACATAGTTTGTAATCTGCTTCTATATTGTCGAGCAAAGAGAACTAGCTCTGTGTTTTTCAAAGTTGATGTGTCATGTTAAGAAACACGCGCATGTTTGGGATTTGACTGTGTATTGGTAGATTTAACAGATATAAAGGAATGACGAAAAGACTAACTCGGAACCGCTCAAGTAGAAACAAACATACCTTGGGCAGCAGACAAAATTTCAAGCGTTTACTGTAGGTAACCTCTGGCCAGATGGACAAGCGTAGGTCTATTGTATGCACACGTTTTGTATTTGGCACTCGTTTTCTGGTATTATTTCTTTCCTTGATTGCTGTTTAGTGAACTGAAAATTTACAGAAATTTTCTCTCAGTGATGCCCCAAGTTTGCGGTTGCAACCAACGCCCACTGTTCCTTGCAGTTCAAGGGAACAAGAAAATCGTTTTTCACGGAACCGGCAATTAGGCTATCAAATATCCTAAGTTAATCACAGTTAATCTTCCACTCGACCCTCCCCTTGTGTCGTCTGCAACGAGAAATCGGATCTGTGCAGAAGACAAAGTATTGATTAACCTGATGCTCTAGATAATATTATCGCTTAAATTTTAATTTTCTGCCAAACGGGTTCCAAAGGGCATTCTCTCTATTTATGCGACATCAAATGGCGA
>JAECUM010073370.1:0-18767 GCA_016617855.1 Megalonaias nervosa | reverse complement strand
TGTGTGTGTGTGTGTGAGTGTGTGTTCTTATTTGAATTATGCCCTCTATATTCCAGTATTCATATTTGCATTTAGCACTGGATTTAAGCAACACTTTATTTTCAAGTCAAAAATTTTCTGAGTTATTTTGGCCATATGACTTAAAAAGAGAATAATAGAAACTACATTGTAAAAATTTTTAGCTGAGTAATCATATTACATTATTGTAAATGCAAGTTAGTAAAAATGCTTACTCAACTAACCTTAATCAATTTAAAATACTTTCTGAAAGTTCACAATAATGGCACTTTGAAAGATTTGTAATAGCATTTGAAACAACACCTGTACCATGTACATGAGGACAAATGCACACGTGTTATCAGATGATACTGTTTGCCCTAATTTCTTTGTTGCAAATAAAACATTACCCTAACTATTCATACATAACACTAAAATGCATAAAATTACACACATTGCTACTTTATCGTCGGTATATAAACTACACCCTTCTTTCCAACCGAATCAACACAGACATGTGAGTGCATCTATTTTTAGAAGGAGGGATTTTCGTAATGTTACCGCTCACTTGATATTGCTTCATTTCAACAGTCCATTGATAGGATAGCAAATTTATGGTTTATTTATTTGTCTACATACTTGTAGTAATTTTAGGCATTGGTTAAATAGAAAAAGCTGCGCTGCTTTTTTGCGTATTTCACAAATACGAGTTAAGTCAGAAATAACTTTCACCATACAGCACTTCTCGCAAATTCCACAACATAGCATTGTCCCATACGTTTCTGACCTGCATAATTTTAAAGTTAAATCTCAAATAACATAATACCTAGGCTTTGCTTTCTATGAATTGTATTTTTTCTGAATATATTTGCAGGATGATTTATGAAAACAGACAATCTAATAAACTTTAAACTGGTACTTCCACACAAAGCGATGTATTTCCTCGTTACTGGTTCACTTACAGTTTCAAACTAATTTTATGACGAAATAGTGTACAAGAGGCAGTTAAAATATCCAGATTACCGATTCTGTTCTTAAAACACAAATTGCTAGTTACATACTATTGTTATAGTTTCGAAACACAAGTTTGTATGTTTATATCATTAAGTATAACATGCGGAAATCGGGCAGTGATAGTTGATAACTGACTCGGGGGAAAGAGTTAATGGGCAATCAGCTATCAAAACACATGCCTGCTGAATGCACAAGTTTGCTTGTCAACGTAATTGACAACAAAACTAGGCCTAGCTACTGATGGCTTGATGAATACATTTCACTACAACACAACAACCTGGCTAAGGCGAGGGGGCATCACAAAAAGATATGGTCGGTTAAAGTGTCTCGAAAAAAATCACAGGGCGAAGTCATTTTCTCTTTCCTAACAGAAGAAGGCGAAGTTTACATATTTTAGGCGACTTCGTCGCCCACTTCGCCTGGTAGCGTGACCCCTGTATGTATGTGTGTGTGTGTGTATATATATATATATATATATATATATATATATATATATATATATATATATATATAATCATATGAAAAATGTTTGTAATAATTAGCTAAATTCATAAACTTCACCAAAGCCAGTAAATGAAGAAATATTGGTCAAAATAAGCTTCTGTCTGTTATAATGATCACAGTGTTAGTTAGAGGGATACATATAATCATCAATTTCATGTCTCTAGCATGCGGTGCCTGAGAAATCAATATCAAATACAAATAAATACATGTATGAGTCATAATGACACATTTCTGCAACGTGGGAATCCCTTTACCTAATTCCACAACTCTGTAAATAACAGTATACAAATAGCATGGAGGAAAAACCTATGTGTAAAAAAAGTGAAATTAACATACGTGTATTATCATCAACAATTAAAAGTAAAATTCAACCAAAGTCAGTGATGTGTGAAATACAGGTCACAGTGGCTTTTGTGATGATGTGTGGTAAAATGCACACCCTCACCTAGTTTCATAATAATACTTTAACAGTATGCATACAGGATGCAAAACACACTATGTGGTCATGTGATACATGTATATCAAGTGGTAACGTAAGAGTACTTCCTCAATAAATGATATTTTATTAAAGTGCGTCATGAACTGGTTATTAATTTGTAATAGTTTCCCTTTTATTTCAATACTATTTCCAAGACACACTTTGATGAAATTATTGAAAGCAGTAATAAAAATAAAACTCAAAAAGAGATTACTTCTGAACAAAAGCCACACTATTATACCAATCCTGTGTGATCAAGAACACCTGAACCATATGACTTGTAAGTAATCATTCTTTATAAAGTTTATTTTACAAGAATAACATGGCATTATATATTAAAATAAAAAAAGATACACTAGCTATGCTATAAAAAATGTTCTTCCGTAGTTTTATCCTTAAAGTCTGAAAATAGCATTATTTATCAAAGAGTATGACAACTTTTTAATTATACAAAATTGTGTACACTGTATTTACTGTTGCCCTCTTTTAGCGACTATTCATATCACAAACAACGTGATTTCAATGAAATAAATTAGTTTCTGACAACTTTTTTCATAAATCTACATGCATTGCCAGGCAATGACCCAGGAGTGGCATTCTTTGCATTAAGTCAGGACAAATCCTACAAGCTACTGTTCCATGTCAAGCTTCAATGTTTCAAAATGCACATTAACTCCCTGTTGAATGAAAATTTTGTCATAAAACCACACACTTTAAACTAAAATTGTATTACCGGTAGTCTGTGAAAAACAAATTTGGACTCAGAAACATTTGATGTTAAATTTGCATTCTATCATGTAAATATGGTTTAAGCATTATATGAAAATTTAATTATTTTTTATTTTTCTAATTAGAAACAAATCAATTGAATAAAAAATTTGGAAATGGGTGTAATGGCCTTAATTCACATCTGAACTTCATTTTTTTTTTCTTCTAAAAATCAGAACAAGTGTATTTGTTTTGAGCATATCCGATCTCCTCCAACCTACCCTCCCCTCCTTTTCATATTAAGCAAATAGAATAGAAGTCTTATTTGACTTAAATTAGGACAGTTCCTAGCAGCTGCTGGCTAATGATGCACTTCAATGTTTCAAAATAAACTCTTCCTGTTGAATGAAAATGTTTCTTTGTTGTCACACAACCAAACACTACAACTCTTGCAAGTCATTAGAGTGTGAAAAATGAATTTAAACAGAGAAACACACAGTCATTAAGTTCTGATATTATCACATAAAACTACTTTCTAGCAATATATAAAGCAAACCATATATATTTTTATTTTCCAAATTAGGGAACAAGCCTTTACACTTACAAGTTGTAATGGTCCTGATTCACAGCTCAAATTATGAATATTTCATTTTTTTAAATCACAACAAGTGTTTTTTTTAAAGCTAAATCCAGTTATACCCCCACCCCCAGGAGCACAGACAGTAGAAATTAAATACTTAAATTATGGACTTGTAATACTGGCAGAGAAATGCAATGAGGTCTACTTGTGATTTTTTGTGGAAAATTCAGGTTTCTGGCAGTGTATAAAACAAACCATATAATATTTTTATTATCCTCATTACTTTTCTGATGCAGCACATATATATGTCAATCACAGCAGCACAAAGCTATGCATCTTTAAGAAACCTCTATTATACCACAGGCTTTCTTTTGTTAAAAAAAAAAAAAATGCATGTTTGTAATAAAATGTGTATGCAAAAATGAGAAAGAGAGAGAAAGAGAACCATAACATCTGATTGATGTTACATGTAGCTTCATTCACTAAGTCAAAAACATGCACTGATCATTACATAGTATGCATTTTGGAAATGTGTTGCTTTAAGGGTGCAAATTTCTGTCGATCTATGAAGAGCGTGTTAAATCGCCATACTGCAAGGATTTTTAATGGCTGTATCATGAGAGAAGTGATTCTTAATTAAGCATTCGTTTAACAGTCAGACAGACTGGAAGGATAGGGTTAACTTCAATCTTGTATCGGAAATGTCAGGTTTGAAATTTTCCAGAATCAGTTATTTGGAAATCTAGAGCTCAGCCAGACTACAATTTTGGCGCCTAGCTATAAAAGGCATGAGATATATTTAATCCAGATTGGTTATGCTAAAGAAGGGGTGTGGTTACCACACAAAATTTCTTGGTTTTAATATGTCCCATCGCAAAATGTAGTCAGTCTATGTTTTTCTGCAAGAGAAAAATGTAGGAGACAATGAGTTTGAATTTAGAAGAAGTTCTCTCGTAAAACAATTCTCCAAGGGACCGGATGTCTGGAAAGTCGACGGACACAATTCTGGTGATAGAAGCCAGCAAAGCTTGAAGCACAAGGTATCTGCGTCATCTCATGTAATCCGTTGATACCAACATAACGATTTGCTTGATTTATTTGCATATATTTACATGAATTTATTTGTTTAAATTCGTAGATCAATTCTCTTGATATGAGTACAACTGTGTTGAGTTCATCTATCTGAATCAGTACAATGATCTTCTTTATATAAGTTTGACGAATTTTTTGAATGTGTCGACTTGATTGTTATAGGAAAATAGGTATTCTATGAATTTCATGCCTTACCTTAGTTGATATGAGTTACGAGAATCCGTGTGAATCCACCGACCTTAGATTATTTCACATATGATAAAGACTTGAGTGCATATTGACTGAAATTAATGTTGTTAAGCCAGGAAGTGAGATTTCATGTATGCTAAAGACTTGAATGTGTGTATTGACTGAAATTAACGTAGTTAAACCATGTAATGAATTTCATTCATCCATTTGTGTAATTGAGATGAGAACGGAACTGTTGTCTTGTGGGATGATAATGTGAGTCAGGTTGAAATAGCCGTTAGGAAGTACATTAATCTTATGAAACTAGGTTTGTTTATGGTCTGCCATGTTTGGCTTGACCATATAGCCTTTGGTATATGTTTGAATTCCGATAGAACGATGTCTGACATAACGAGAGGGGAGTAATGATCTATTCCCAGTAGAATATCTGACAGGAGATTTTGGTTGCTTCTCTGTTTATTTTGAAAGGGGAAAGTAGCTCCACTATGTATCACGTACTTATGTATCCACCTACCCACACAAAGTTCGAAGGTCGAAAGAGGTGAGACAATAAAGTGTTTGGAGAAGAGAAAAGAAAAGCAAAAAAGACCAAGAAGAACAGCTACAGTGAAGTTGGAATGAACCAGAAATAAGCAGGTTATGAAGTTGTACAAGGCAATGACTTCGATTGTTCACTCAGTTCTATGATGAACCAATTCTATCATTTAAAACAGATCGGCTATTTATATAAGTATATTTGTGTTTGAAATTCGGTGAATGATTTATTTCAAAAGAAGCGTATCTTCCTAATGTAATGTATTATCACAGTTGTTATGCAATTGATCAAATTGTTGTTTTTTTTTCATGTATGGGGGCTCGTGTCATTCTGTTTATATATCTGCTCAGATCTCTATTTATTCCACCTATAAGTTTCACACTTTATATTAATATTTACTTGATCCGGGCAATAACACCGAAGACGATCACCCTCTAGATAACGATAACCCAATAAAGCGGACACCTTGTAAGAAGGTACAATCCGTCAATCAATTCCACTCCACCAATCCACCACACAACACCCCACACCCCAACAAAGTGGGCACTCATCTAGGGATCAGAACATTTTATTAGGCTAAAGAGTCTGAGCAAATATAGAATAGAATAAGTATCTAAACACTGATAATTTCAATAGTACTTGTCAAGAAATAGCGATCAGAGTGAATCAAATCATTGTCTGCTTATTTTATATATATATATTCTGTGCTAGCAATTTTCTTGCCATTTCTTTTCATATTGTGATGAAAATATTGTAAGAGACTGAGGCACATTCCTTGCTGTTCGGGTCGTATTCTAAATTTGTGAAGTGAAAGTGAAGAATTACCTTTGTATTCTCTTGGGAGAAGAGATATTTAGGCCAACCCCGCAGTAGTAACTACGCCTTGTTTAGTAAGCATTATGCTGATTTTGGGGAGACATTCCAGTGGTGTACTGCCCGTTTATTGATTGTTGGTGCAAGGAATAGTCTGGTTTAATTGAGTAGGGCCATAGTAGAAGTAGGATAAATACATGTGGGGCTATTTTTGAATAGGGCAGTAAAACTTGAGTGTAGGCAAAGAACTTAATTCCTGTGTCACCATACAAGTAGACCAGGATGGTGACAGACAGACAATTAGTTAAAGAATTCGATTAGTAAGGACGAACTGGGTTACGAAGGGGCCCAGTAAGCTGAATTTGTTGAACGGAGTGTTAGAGAACACAAGGAGCAACTAGCCACAAAACGATAGAAAGACAGACAAGCAGCTGAGCGCAAACGAGAGAAAGACAGACAAGCAGCTGAGCACAAATGAGAGAAAGACAGACAGGTAGTGGAGTATGAATGAGAGCTCGAACTAGCCAGACTGCAGGCCGAAGAAAAAGCTAGCGAACGCGAACATATATTAGCCATGGAGAGGCTGTGGATCGAAGCAGAGTCAAGAAGGGGTGAAGACCTGAACGAACGTTCAGGACCCACAAGTAGGCAATCTGAAGACAGAGGACCAATACAGATTACCATGCCCATGTTCAATGACAAGGACGAAATCATTTACAACTTTTTGACGCAGTTCAAAAAGTTGGCACTGGTTCATCAGCTACCCAAAGACCAGTGGGCTATCAATGTTTCGGCATTCTTACATGGAGCCGTGAGAGATGTCTACCATAATATGACGCCGAACGAGGTAGATGACTACAACGCTCTGAAGAAAGCGCTACTACTGCACTATGAGCTGTCGGCAGAAACGTTTCGGAAACTCTTTAGAGGATCATCAAAAAGAGCTACCGAAACACATGCGCAATTCCATAACCGTGTACGCGTAATTTTTTTTATAAATGAATGAAAATGGCTGGTACCACGCTAACATATGAAGGCATACGCAAGGAAATTTTGAAAGAGCAAGTCTTAAGTACCTACAGAAAAGACTTAATAGTGTTCTTAGCAGAGCATGAATTCTCAACCTTGGATGATATAAGCATGATGGCCGAATGCTATGAGAACGCGCACTCATGTCCAACCACCTGGGGTGGCAGGGACCAACCTGGCATCAGTGAGCATAGAAAGACCACTGAGGTGGTACCCCAAAGTCAGAATGGTCAGAATGGTGGGAGGCCAGGGACCGGAAATCCCAGCCGAGAACATTTCCATGGGTTGGGAAAGACTCAGGGGGAAGAGAAGGATACCACAGGGAGGAAAGGTGAGCCGGTGTGTTATGGCTGCAACAGACCAGGCCATGTCATTAAGGATTGTAGGAAGTATCGCCCGGCAATGATTAATTTGGTAACTGCAAATACTGTTAAGGAACAGAAAACAGTGGAGTTGACTAACACAGTGGTAGCTACAGTTAATGGTGAGAGGGCAATTGTACTGTTTGATACCGGCTGCAGTTATCCGGCCTTGGTAGATAGTAGATATGGCAAGCCTGGAGATTATACAGACGAGATGGTTGAAGTCCAGTTTACTAACCAGATGAAAGATTTGCTAATGGTCGTTAACATTGATCTTGATTCACCGTATGTAAAGGGACGAATTCAAGCAGCGTGTTTGTCGGGATTGTCTCATGATGAAATATTAGGGTGTAGGTATGTGTTGCCACAGCCTAACCCTATGACGTGTACACCTGTACACGTGGGTTCTGTTGAGACGAGGGCTATGAAGCAAAGGTCAAGGTCCAAGCTGCTAAGACCCATGACTTCGCCCATAGACAATTTGCTACCTGGCAAGTTGAGGAAACTTCAAGAGGAAGATTTGTCCCTCAACAAGGTATGCAGGTACGCAAAAGATGGGTCCATACGGAAATTGCCAGACAGCGAGATGAAGTTAGCGACAAAACGCTGTATTCTGTACCGGTATGCCAGGAAAGGGACAGATACGTTTAAACAAATTGTTGTGCCCATAGCGAAGCGAGCAGAAGTGCTTAGGCTCGAACATGAGGGTCTACTTGGAAGCCACATGAGGATGGAGAAGACCAGAGATAGGTTAATGAGGGAATTCTACAAGCCAGGTGTGTATGGGGATGTTCAAAGGTTCTGTTTGTCATGTGACAAGTGTCAGCGGGTGGCACCTAAGACCTCCCATCGCCCAGTGCCACTAGGAACCACCCAACTGATTGACGAACCTTTTTCGAGGGTGGCGATGGACGCAGTAGGTCTGATAAAGCCGGCGGCAGAAAGCGGTAAAGCGTTATATACTAACGATAGTAGATTATGCCACCTGGTACCCGGAGGCCGTGGCCTTGAAAACCATTGACTCAGTCACAGTGGCTGAGGCCTTGTTAGGAGTTTGGTCGAGAGTTGGTGTCCCTGAGGAGATACTAACTGACCAGGAGATGCAGTTTGTGAGCCAGGTGATGGAAGAGGTAAATAGATTACTGTCTATTAGACACCTGACATCTACCCTGTATCACCTGCAGTGCAATGGTTTGGTGGAGCATTTCAATGGAACATTCAAACTGGCTCTGAAGAAGCTCTGTGAAGGTTGACCCAGGGATTGGGATCGATATCTTCCCCGCGATACTTTTTGCATATTGAGAAGTACCACAGGCTAGTTTGGGTTTTTCACCTTTCGAATTAGTCTATGGGAGGACAGTTAAGGGACCCATGGCTGTATTAAAAGAGATATGAATGGATGAACATGCATCCAAAGAAGTGTGAACAACATACCAATATGTTGTTGATCTCTGCAACAAGCTGGAAGAGGTTTCTAAATTGGCTCAGGAGAATCTCTACGACACAAGGGAGCGTCAAGCCAAATATTACAATAAAAGGATGAAGGAACGTCACATCGAGGTGGGTGACAAGGTGTTGTTGCTGCTGCCGTTAGAGCACAACAAACTTCAAGTTTCATGGAGGGGACCATTCGTGGTAACGGAGAAAAAGGGTGGGTCGAACTACCATATTTGGGTAGGAGACAAGGAGATGCTGTACCACGTAGCTCTCCTGTTGTGTTGGTACAGAAGAAAGCTGGTACACACAGATTTTGCGTCGATTACAGGAAGTTAAACAGGATCATGGAATTCCAGGTAGAACTGTTACCTGATCCTGAGTCCATATTTGCCGAGGTGACCAACGCGAAGTAGTTTTTGAAAATTGATCTGTCTGAGGGATACATATTAAAACCAAGAAATTTTTTGTGGTAACCATGCCCCTTATTTAGCGTAAACAATCTGGATTAAATGTTATCTCCTGCCCTTTATAACTAGGTGCCAAAATTGTAGTCTGCCTGACCTCTAGATTTCCAAATAACTGATTCTGGAAAATTTCATATCTGACAACGAATTCTTAATTAAGAATCACTTCTCTCATGACACAGCCATTAAAAATCAGTATGGTGATTTAACACACACTGGTCCCCATAAATCTAACTGATCGTTCACCTGCCCAAATTAATGTGTTCTTCATAGATCAACAGAAATTTGCACCCTTACAGTTGCAATTATCTTCAGTTTGGAACTCATGAAATGAAAAAATTTGGAAATATTGTTTTTGTTACATAACCGCTCTTTTCCAGATAAATAAATAAATTTCTGCTAAGCAATTCATTTTGCATTTAAAAAGAAATTATAAAATTAATTGGGCTATTAAATTGCTATTAGTGTGCTTTCTTATTTTCTTAATATTCTAGTTTGGTTTTATAGTTTAATCTGGACATAATTAGCATATACAAACTTAAAGTTTCAGAAATTGTCTTGCAGTAATCAAACTGACAATATTTATGATGACCTCATTATTAGTATGAAAGGTTCACAATAAACTGGAAATAATTAGGATTTACAACCTTTGAAGCCAGAACCTCTTCCACCTCCAGTACAGAGAAGATAATGAAGTTCTAGAACGGATACCTGTTTTAAGCCATTAGAAATATGAAGTCAAGTATTAACAGCAATCAGTGTAATTAGAAACAGACTGTACAGCCTTGGCAAACACATGTACTGTATACAATAATTATTAGTGGAAAATTTTTTTCCCTTTCTTTTTCTTCACATTTTTGTTCCAATGTAGCATATTTCTGAATGTATTGATATATCACAATTATATCAGGGGCCAACAACTGGTTCTGGGGGCCTGACACATTTTTGTGGCATGTGGCATGTGTATTGGATTTTTAACGTAGCTTTAACAATTTTTCAGTCATATCGCTACAATGTCTACAGTGTGGCAGTTTATAATGATGTCTAGCACTATATACATATGTCAATAGCTGGAAAAAATAACTTGTTCTGATTTATAGCAAAATTTCACCATAATGTGGCCATGATATTGTTGGAAAATTATGAATTATCTTCAGATAAAAGAAAAGCGATATTTTAGCTCAAAGAAAATCACAGCCCAAACCCAATTAAATTTCCAGTACCTTATAGTAGATGAATTTGCAATATGTATGTTAATTGTTATATAAGTTGTACTCCAAAAGCTTTAATTAACATGGGATTATTAAACTTACACTGTAATTGATAATGTGAAAGACACTGTGCTGACATTACAAAGCTCGTTGATAAAAAAAAGGTGCTGAAGCTGAAGTCTAAACTAGCTACATGATTGATATAACAGGCAGGGAAACTTTGAGTGGAATGCAAACACCAAGGCAAAATATTTATCAGAGAGGGTCAATAAACATAAAACACACTTCTACTCAACAAAAGAGAATATATTTAGTGGGCTTGAGAAATTATGTTCAGAAAGACAACAAGTGCGATAATGAAAATCACAGGATGATTTGCAGTCTTACAAAGGAATACATATATTTAACATTTTCATATATGCTAGTAAATAATGAAGACATGCTGGCTTTTGAGGGGCTTTTGGGGAGTTTTTTTTAAATCCTTAATTTTTCCATGAATTGGATCTGGTCCAATGTTTCACATATTTCCAACTGGCCAGTGAATTGGCATACGTGACATGGGTCAAACATGTGATTAAAGGATCATAAATATAATTATATTTGTAAAGCTCACCTTTATCTGTGACCAAAGCGAACATTTTGCAAAAGGGACAATTTGTTTAACTCCTTTTTCCATGCATAATGAAAACAGACTCTTATTATCGTTCACGTCACAACAAGATTCCTCTGGAATTTTTGTACATTCCTTACTGATGGAAACTACTGTCATACTGGTACAGTGAAAAATTACTTTGGTATGTGTCACCGGACAAATTCTGCTGTAAACCGGTATACCATGCACGTCTAGTATCGATAATATAGTGTATCATAAGCCATGTATCTGAAAATTGGTAGAAGTGTATTGTCTAACCCAAAAATGTGCAGTAATTAATTCGGACAGGATTAAAGGCATTAATTGATTATGGTTGAGTTACTAAAGTGCTCAATCAGCATAAAACAATAAACACTGCTTTGATTCTCTCTGCAAGTTCTGTCCTGTTACATTCAAAGCTTACAGTTGCTGAAATGGATTAGAGTCTATACTACACAACTCCCTCGATAACTCACACCCTGATAACTCGGGAACCCACTTATAACACGGGGTCAAGCGTGGATCCCATTTTTTTTAACCAGAAAATTTCAACAAAAAAATTGATCCCTCTTTCTTGAACTTGAAAAAAATCGCAATCAAAATTGATAACTGAAACGTTGATATAGCACTCATTTTATAGTCGAAAACAGTAGATATGAAATGGAAATTTTTTAATCAACATTTTGAAATTATCAACTTTTAACAAGAAGTCATACTTGGTTACATTTTCTTTTCAAACAAAATTCTTAGTACACTGTAATTAAAGATATTCAAGGAAATTTTGATCAATGAAAATGTCACTTAAGCTTAGTGTAGGCAGTATATTTAAATGCCAATAAAATAATTTTCATTAACTGAAATTATTAATTCTATCTATCATTTAGTTCCTCTTAAGTGTAATGATCATAAATGCAATGTGTATTTAAATGTCAAATGTGTCAATCTAACGTAACAGCTATGTCCGCAAGCATTTCTCTGAGAACCTAATTAAGTGCTGACCGTGTTTTTATAACTAACTGGCGGAAGTATTTGTTTTATTGTTGTACTGAATTAAATAAAGAAGGTGGAATTAAAAAAAAAAAGTTAAAAGGCACGCAATGCCTATGCACTTAAAATCAAGCGACCCCAGTCGTATGTCAGGTGAATTCACTTCGGTTGATCAATTGAATACTGTTATAAATGTTATTGTGTATGCAACAGAAACTACCCTAAATTGACTGACTCATTCAAAACTTTGATCAAAGATAGCAAGGCAACCAAGCGAAACGAATACTCTGTTAAATAATGAGCTTGGTTTCACAGATACGGACCATTGTGGACCATCAATTTTCAGAGAATTCCTGAACTGGCACTTAGAGATAACCTCAAGATGATAAGAATTTTCACTATTACTTTAATGAAATCACGACCAACTGAACAATAACAAAACTGAGTTTTGACATAGGAGATCATCTCACGAAATAAATGTCACTAGTTTTTGAAAAAAAGAATCTTGTTTGGTGGCTTATCAACAAATAGTCTAGTTCCTGGCAACAAGGCCTCCCGACTTGGTTGTATACTATTAAATACCTCTTCGGGAACCAGACTAATCAACAAAAAGTTTCGCGTACACATTATGGTTGTTGAAACCAGTTGGAACAATTTTTCATGTGTTGGACATTTTGAAAATAAATGTTATTTATACAGAATAATGAACAACTTCATTAGAAAAAGAGCGTTATTAACAATTATTATCAATGTGATTGTTACACAAGGATTTAGTCATTAAACAGCCCAGTTCCCTAACAACCCCCCACCCCACCACCACGGGTTTCTCAATGTATAAGTGGATTTGTTCAATTTCTGGAGGTCCCTCGGCAACTCGCACCCTCGCTTAAAATGCAGTCTATGTTTCTGGACCCCGTTGTGTGTGAGTTATCAAGGAAGAGGTGTATGTATGATCATAAGTAACTTTGGGCAGGATTCAAGATGTTAATTGGTTATGGCTGGATTACTCAAGAACTTAATTTAAAGAGTGTCAAGAAGTCTAAGCATGCCAATGATTAAACACCAAAATCCAAGCAACCAAAATAACATGAAATTCAGTGATGGCTGGAAATGGGTATTTCAGTGATTGCAGTCAAGTTCAAAGGAACATGACTATAGAATACGTATCCCGTTTTTCAGAAAATCCAAGTTCCCACAGTGACGACATCTATCTGTCATGGACATGACATCGTGAATTGCCCACGTCATGGACTGTAGTGGGCGTATTAAGTTTTATTGCCCCAGTTAGAAGTCACAGCAATATAATTATGTAATCATGGGCAGCCACTACAGTGCATGATACTTACCTGTTGGCTCAGCTGCAGCACATAGTGCAGGTTGCTTTTCTAAAGCTGTATACATGTACAATGCCGTTTAATACTGAAAGACTCGCCCACTAAAATGCAATCACATGTGTATTATGAGAGATTAAATACTTCCAAGCAAAGAATGCCAAGTCAATTTACATGTTTTTCAAAAATACAAAGTTTAATTATAGTAGTTCAAAAATACAAAGTTTAATTATAGTAGTTTTAATATGCCTGAGTGAGATTCTGCTTTTAAACAAAAAAAAGGAAAAAGAAATCACATGTAAATATTATTGGGTTTCATTCTGCCAGTCACTTTTAGATTGTTTGCTTAACATGTTCCCACACAATGAAATATGCACAGCACTACCCAATATGCAACTACTCACTGCAGCTAGGCCAACCTGTTTAGTACTTGCAACCAAAATCACTGAGGTCAAAGCGTACGGCATCCCTGTCATCACAAGGCACAACATCGTCCTCGAGTGTCTCGCTGGACTTGAGTCTTAAGCTCGATACTTGCTGTGTAAAAGGATTCATCTTTCTCACTTGGTGTTGGTAGTGACAATGAACTATCGGTCTTGGACGTCATCCTTTTCTTATATGCTGGCCAATATCAGCGTGACCTTACGCTAAAGTGAAGCGATTGGGAAGCCGTACTCACTTCGGGTACAAGATTTGATAGACTTTTTCCAAGGGTCGGCTGACAATTTGGTCTGTGGGTAAACATACGATCTTGCGCAGTTCGTAGGTGTTCACTTTAAAATTTCCATCCTGTCCAGACTACAATGCTTCTTTCAACACGCCAAAGTTCACCACTTGACTGGTGCGATAATTGAGAGTCAATCCTTTCACTTTACACTCGGTGTGCACTTCTCCTTGTGGGTCTCGGTATTCATAGCCGTAATTTTTGGGACCACCACTTGCAAAAAACTTAGAATCTTGTCATTGGGATGCTCGTCCATCCAGGCTCCTAAACAGTCTCTTTCAATATTAGGGTGACATTGACCCAGGCGATCGATGTAGATGCAACTGTCTGTGTCAAAATACAACACACGATCTCCGAACAGTTCTAAAGCTTCGTACAGTTTTAAGCGATCATGGGCTGTCATGTAAGCCGCAATGATGACATTTCCAAATTCGTCGGCTTCTACAAAGTCCAGTTCTTCTTCGTAATTGACTATGATCAAGTCCTCACGAACAACGTCCACATGTTTCATGTATTTGGTTTTGTCGTGAATCATCTGGAAGTAGTGGGAAGGTTCTATCAAATACTCTGTCTTGGGAAAACACGGTCGTTGTGCCATTTTGCCCCACAAGCAGTTCAACATCACTTTGGCAAACGATCGCCTTCCTTCATTTTTCCCGACGTGGTCTAAAGTGATGCCTTCTTGCTCCCAGTATTTCTCTTTGTATTTCTTTTGGCCTTTGGGAGTGTGGCACCAGAAAGGATAGCCGCTGGCTTCTTGTTTCAGTTTTAAAAAAGCATCCATGTAGTCTGCGAAAATACCTTTTTGAGTCTCGTTGCCCTTGTGGTATTTTTCTGTCTTGGGAAAGTAGTAAATTTCGTACACTTCTAACAGTTTATATACCAGAGCTTTGAACAATTCCCCGCTGACCCATGTTCCTGTCAAGGCGCGTTCTTCCTGGGTGTGCTGAAAAGGTTGGTCTTGGTTGCACGTTTCGGCACAAGTATGGCACAAGGGAAACATCAGTTTCCCTTGGCAATGGTGAGGTAAAACGGGATGGTACAAGTTCATGGGAGGCAAGACTTTGCACTTGATCAATCCTTCATATTGTCGAATGTTTTCCACGTCAATGTGTTCCATCAGCAATTGCGGGTGCCCTGCGGGAAAGTGACAATATTTGCACATGTACGGATACAGAGAACAGACGTCCAAGTATTTGATTTCTTCTCCTTCCTCCTCATCAGCTTGGTACAGCAAACAGGTGGCATTCATCCTCCTCCGTACAAGCTGTCCCATGGGTTCAGAGGGTCCACCAGCTTGTAACTTTCCATGATGCTCATAAACTTGGGATCAGTTCTCAATTGGTGATCGCACATTTCCACCACTTGGTATCCTTGCTCTTCTAACTTCAATCGCCGCTGAAGAGTGGCCAAGTACAAGTCTTCCATGGTCCGTTGTAAAAACTGGTTTTTAGTGTCACGTTGAGGGTAACAGATGGGACATCTGTGAAATAAGCAACCGTTAAACTTGTACACGATCTTGGGGTTTTCTAAGTCCCAGCCATCCACCAAATACCTGCCAATGATCTTTACATCTCCTCCATTTCGGGCATGCTGGATCCATTTGTCCTCCTTGTCACACAAGTAATGTAGCCAGCGTAGGGCTTTGACTGAGTACTGACGTTTGACAAAGTTCGTCGTTTGAGGCCTTTGGCCATTTCTGTCATTCCAAACATTTTAAGCATTCGGCTCAAAAGGCACGGCCAAGTAACTCATCGAATCTTTAAACTGCACTTGTCCCACTTGCATGGAGATAATTTTGGCTCCGTTCAAAGTCACTTTAGGACGTTTGGTACTTTGTAGTATCTCGACAGAAACTGACCATCATATCCCAAGAAATTGTGAGCCATTACCGTGGCATAGCAATGACAATCTGTGTAATGTTCGATGTCTTCTTGGCTCCAAGTCTCGTTGATAGGGTCTAAGATCCATTGGGCGAAATCGGCCAATGTGTTCGGTCCCTGAAAGATTTTTTCACGTCCTCCAGGAATCTTGCTGCAGTAAAGGCAATGAGTAAAGATAGGCTCTTGGATGCACTTCTCGCATGCTCAGTGAGCCATGCAGAAAATAGGAATGTGAATGCCAGTCTCTTACATGTATTCGAAATCGAAAAAGATGAAATTGCCTTTCTTCTGGTCATCTTCTTCCTCTTCATGTTTGGAATGGTATTTTTGAATGTAGCATTCGTGTTCCAAGTCCACGATTTGGCGATAAATGTGACATCGCTTCTTTCCTGAACATATGTGCGTCTTGGCACTATTGGTACGTATGCCTTGTCCACAAGTAGGGCACAATCTCAGGAGCTGATAAGCACATTTCTGCTGTGAACCTTGCGTCTTTAGATGTTGTTGGTAACAGGTAGGGCTGACAAAAGTGTGCTAACAAGCTGGGCAATGCACTCATTCTTCTCCTTCATAAAGACAGGGCTTAGAGGCTAAACATCCTGAGCATTTTGATCCACAATGCTTGTGTTGCTCTTGATTGTTATAGCCATAGTCACATTTCTCACAGTAATAACCATATCACAGGAATCCGGTGATACTGGTAATGGCATCAAAATGTTCATCATAATGATAGACGTGAATGTATTTTCCATCTTTGAAATCTTTGCCTCAAAACATCAGAGGCCCGTGGACTTCTTGAGGGTGCACTTTCAAGGTGTAGCTTGGAGCTAATACGTCCTGCAATTTTTGCATTTCAGGAATGCCACAAGCAATGTCTTTGGATATCCCCGCTTACTGTAACAGGAGTTCTGCTTCTCTTTGTTGTTTGGTTCGATCCGATTGTCTAATAGTTTTCCAGGTCTTTTCCATTCTGTCATGTCGTTCTTGTCGGCATACGTTCGTCCCACCACGATGGCAAGGGCTAAACACATCTTGTCTTGAGGATTGTTAATTTGAACATTGGTGCACTTGATGCTGCAAAGGTCGTCTACCAATAACACCTTTTTGCGTTGTCCGGTTCCTTGGGGAAGAGGCACATGGGTCATGAACAGTGTCGCTTTTCCGTCAGTGATGTGAAACTTGTCGTTGGATTGCTGTACGTGCTGAATCTTGTCGATGACTTTGGAAGGTGTCAATTCTGATGGGTTGCTAAACTCGATCCAAACAGGGGACTTCAAACTGTTGTGATGAATGGAAAGTCTCAAGTGATCATCTTCTTTGGCTTCACAATGCCATTTCAGTGTGGTTTCTTCATACATCCATCATATCATCTTTTGCAATTCAGCATAAATGCCTACTATTATGCAATTTTTTAGTTGTGAAATGTGTATCTGCAGTAGATACAATTGTATTTGATGTACAAATGAAAAATAACCCCCAATTCTGTACAACAGTTTGGTTCATCTAAGTTGAATTTCTTTTTCTCCTTCATACTTAATTTTCCCCCGCCCCATCTGTTGTTTAACTTGTACGGTATTAGGCATAAGCTGAAAACATATATATCAATAATGCCCAGTAGATCACCAGAAATGGCAAAGCCATGTGTTTGCCAAGGCTATAAACTCTAATAGCATTGATTGCTATTAAAATGTGGCTTCTTATTTTTATGACTTTAACAGATATCCCATTAGAACTTCGTTAACTATATGTATTCTAAACTGGAGATGGAAGAGGTTTATCTTGATCAAGTTCATATGTATTCTAAGATAGTCATGAATATTTGTCACTGTATTTACTTTGATTAGTGTAATAATGATCATTCATTTTTCAATCTATTACATTTCTGGAGCTTTAAGTTCATACGTTAATTATGACCAGATTTGACAACAGATAATAAGAAAATAAGAAAAGGACACTAAACATGAAAATATAATAACTGAACCACACTGCATTACTCAGACGACATTGTAAGTTCAAAATTCGTTTTTACACAATCAACATAAAACATTTACAATTTCAGAAGTTAATATTTCTTTTGAAACATCAACGCAAAAAAAAAAAACATTGAGGCTCAACACCTTCCTGATGGGCCATAGTTAACAAGCATAGCATCAGACTTCAAAATCAAAATGTCACTTCTAAGCTGGTGCTTGATGATAGACTCATAAAAATGTGATGAAGACAGTTACCTTTTTCATAAAAGTCATTTAATTTATTGCAGGATCTGCCACTGATAGACAGCAGACTTCAATAATGTGTGGACAAAATGGGTGCATTAAAAAAAATATCATACTCTCAAATAATCAGCCATATTCTAAGTTGACTGATAAAGGTATTTATGTGTACATCAAGACCATTAGACTTTATTCTCTAAATTTAAGTTAAATGGATAGTCTCGAATTGGGAAAATAAACAATAATTATATTTAGGACAAGATCAGGTCAAGTGTTTGGGGGAGTTTTCCAAAATTTCAAAATAAATATCAATAATAATAATAATAATAATAAAGACTTTATTTTGAGAAGGTAACTCAACTAGTTACAGAACTAATCTACCTTGAGGCCTTCTATCTGTTATGTACAATATATACAGTATATACAACATGATGTGAAGAATCTGGCTTGACACTAACTAAATAATTAAGCGATCAAGTGATTAAGTCAAAGTATCAAGCCTGGAACACGTGCACAGGCATCTGTGAATACATAACATAAACATACATAAAATATAAAATATCATCCTGCATTGAAAAATTCAAC
>JAECUM010073368.1:0-15519 GCA_016617855.1 Megalonaias nervosa | reverse complement strand
TATATATATATATATATATATATATAATTGAAAACCGGTTGAAAGTGGCGAGTGGGCGAGAGTGTTTTTAAAAAATATAAATGGTAGAAAGTAAAATATTAGTTTGGTTTGATTTTCTGAAAAATAAAAAAAAAAGGTGGAGGGCCACACCTTTTGGTGAGCTAGGTGTTTTGGCAAATAAAATTAAAATTGGTAATAATTACTTTTAAAATGTTCCGAATCATCTGGTCACATGTTGGTGAGCTGGTTTATTTCAACACAAATAAATCAGATAGAAAAGTTAAACGTTTCTACTTTCAAAGTATCAGAACCATAATATAATGTACAAAATAAGAACGTAGACTGTAACAATATAGCTAGACGCAGGTTTTGTCATAATGTATTTAATATTCAGAAATATTTCCACAAAAAACGTCTTACTTTCAGAGAACTTCGTTCTGTCAAAACATTTTACACCAAACATATTTCCTTCCCATATGTGTCCTTCCAATGAATTTAGTCGTATTCATGTACTTATGATCTTGGATACATACATATTAAATCTTTTGCATTGTGCATTGCTGAGGATTGTACACGGCGATGGTGTCAGGTGATATCATCGACGAACGATTCCTGCATTTATCAGTCAAATTAAAAACAACGTGGTTGAATGTATTAAGTATAATATAGGTAAACTGTCGTTTTTGTGCATACTGTGAGAGTATACATTTCTTAGTATGTTCGTTTTTATTACAGATTTTTAGTTTTATGTCAAAATATGTCAAGGACCATTTGCCTCTTTCTCTGTCACTTAAACAGTGAACAATACGTTAAAATGTTGCATCAGTATGGGACGCAAAGCCTTAAGCCAGACTTTTCAGAGCAAACAACGCTTGCACAAGTTATTTCCCTTAGATAATTATAACTATGAGGCACTAGTATTTTCACAAACGGGGTTCCAAGTCTTAGACCAGCTACTTCGATTAGCTTGCAACAGCTTTCTTTCGGGGAGGGGGTGGGGACAGGGAAAAGTGTATGATTTTGACTCGAAAAGGATTCGATTAAACCTCTCACCCACCCCCATATACCTCTCTAAATCCGCCACTCCTTTGCATTCGGAGTTCACAGCAACAAGACCTCTTTGGCAACCATTCCGAGTGACAATCGCTTACCTTTAGGTGCACAAGCTATCAAAAGCTGCCCAAGAATTCCCAAAGGAAGTATACAAATCTAGGGTAGAGCGAGATTGGCAGTAAATGTATTTTTTTAAATATATTTCAACAGTATCAAAAACAAGCAAAGAAACAAAACTACACCGAAGCAACCACACTCATATATTTATACAAAATGTAAAACATAGTTCTGATGTTTCCAGAAATTGTTTTGGGGATTTTATAGGCACTTTTAAAATTCTTATCACGGCGAAGGAGTTATGTACCTTTACCAAGGACATTCAGAGGCAGTTCACCTGGTATGGCCTGGGCTGGGATCGATTCCGCGACTCTGATTTCGTGTCTGACACTCTTCCAACTGACCTACTGCGGCTCCCTCTCCAGAAATGAATTAAGGACATTCGGTTTGGGGAATTTCTTTTCTCAGCAGCACAAGAAATTAATTCATAGTACGAATATATTATTATTCTGAGATTTATTTTGTTCAAACTCAAATGTGTTGGTATCTGTTTAACTTAAGCAACACTCGAGGATTCAGTTTCTAGACTATAAACATGGTTACATGAAAAATCATCTGCACTCTTTAACTTTACTAAATGGTATATCTAAAGCACAGTATTCAAACATATTGTTTACAAAACGTTAGATGGACCCCAAAACGTTGCTATTGTATGGTATCCAAGGAACAAGACAACATCAACATCTTAAAAGAACAACTCGAAACTGGCCACATTCTGCAGCATGTTTTGGTCTTAATGATTACAGTTGTGCAAATAAAGAAACCGATATAATCTAACAATTACAATAGCACGACCTAAAACAAAGAAGAATTAATTCCTTGTATATCTTTCGATACAAATTCACCAAAGCACTGTTACCATCATTAAACTTCCTCTCGAGAATACATAAGTCGTATCGATCAGTCCCGTGCACGTAGTCTCTCCAGAACAATATAGAAATAATTTGTCCTTTATCAAAACCATTACAAATTTGGTCAGTTTACCACTGGGCTGACATAACGCAGTTAGGTGGTCAGATCTATCGAAGTGCTATATTGTGGGTTAAAATGGCGTCATTTTAACGTGTGAGCAGCCCGTGTATTCACGGAAAATGAAAAATTAACGCTGAGAGCATTTTATTATTTACTAAAATTTCATTCTTTTTTAATATTTCGATAAATGAATGATGACGGTTTTCTGGGTATACGATCCTCCACTCCTGCAATTATTCGGCCTGAGTCTCTTAGCAATGAAGGTACACACTGTGTTCACTTTAAGAAAGTTAACGGCAGGCACCTGCTGCCTTTGTGCAAGTTCACATTGATGCCACTGGGCAGAACTCTTAACGCACATGATAAGAACAACGCAAGGAACTCTAAAAGAGACTGAAGATGCCAAGTGTCTTTTTTCTTACATCCCATCAAATTGTTGAGAGCCATTGCTCGTTCCATGCAATTCGTTAGTCATTGACCCATCCTACTTTTAGAGTAATGAGGTGTTGTCCCAAATTATTTACAGCATATTATTTATATACGAAATTCATTTATCAGTGTTTTTAATATATCGATAAGTAAAATGTATTATTTTATTCGTTTATACGTTTTATAACCAGCTAGCAAGTACATGATGGTTGGTACAGCTGGAAGTATTACCGATAAATCTGTCCCCATAAGGATTTTTACATTCTGTTAGCCACCAGGTATTTACCCAAGCACGTGCGTCTATGTACATTTTCCAGCAACTTCTGTTGTTAGACTGCACTAGGGATGCTATAATTTGATTGAGTGTCACCTTATTTGAGCAGCACACAGTCGCTGATTTACTCTTGTAGTAGGTTGATCGAGGGTGTCGTGGAAATAAATCTCGCGCAGTGTAGGTAGTGACTTTCTTTTCGACTCGAAACCGAAACGGATCAGAAGAAGAATAGAAGGGTTCTTCTTCAAGACGGTTTCGCGTGCGAAATCGTCCAAAAGACTTTGTAGGCCAGATTTAGCTTAATTCCTCGAAGGCAAGTCTTATGTACCCATATATATCCCCAATAACGACCATCATAAAATATAAAAATCGTCATGGGGACAGATTTATGGGTCTTGGCTGAAATGTCAATGAACTTGGTGTAATACAGTTCTGCGATACAGAGTGGGTTAAGCTTATTAAAATCTGTATCTTCGTATAGCAAATTAATTTGATATGCATTGATAAAGCTTAATGTTCTGCCTACCGTTGGAATTCAGAGTCCAATATTTTTTTCGCGTTGCATTTTGTGTTAGTGTCAGTTAAATTTGGAAACGATATGTTCCAGATGATGCTTTGCACTTTCATAATTTGAAAACTGTAATATAATAGGTTGAATCGAAAGGTCGGCAGTACATGTCCTTGCATCGGTGTCCATAAGATTGTAAAGAGGGCACATAAACTCGACAAGTGTAGTAAGCGTTACAGGTGTAGTAAGCGTTGCAAGTGTAGTAAGTTTTACAAATGTAGTAAGAAAAGTATAAAATTTGTATGCATGTTCGCTGTACTATAGGAAAGCCGATTCTACCCAAATGTTTGCGTTCTGAACCGATCGCCAAAATATGCATAGTGGAATGTTTGTCGAGTGTATCATCTACTTTTTATGAAGGGAAGACACCTAGAACACATATTTTATCTCTGCTTTGAAACTTTGTAAGAAAAATAAATGTAACTGCTTCATCAGACTGTTTGATAAATTGGAAAATAATGGAAAAGACAACAAAAAAAAACCCATGTCACATCGTGAATGCATGACCTATTTTGATTCCAAGTATTAAAATTCTGTTTTCGACCTAATTGCATTCTTTCGCAGTCGTGGTATTCATAATTTAAGTATTACGTAATCGCTGGCATTCTGCAAATCAGAAACCATCACTCGACTTGCTTGCTCATTGGAACATTTGTGCTTTGACTTTTTTGTTGGATACAATCCCTAAAGGTTGCAATTTTCGTGTATGTGTATATATTTATCGTAATTAGAATGGTAACATTTATTTCCAAGATTTTCAAATAGTCATTTGGAGAAATTATAGCATTTAAGAGTTTAAGGATGGGTAATCAATAAGACTAAAATAAAGTTATTGTTTCCACCTGATAGAAATAGGACTCAAATCCGTATGTTAAAATCACGAATTTAAGGATGATCAGTTGTTAAACATAATGTGGGAAGTATTTAACTTTTTATTTTGTTTTTAGTTTTACATTTTGCTCATGTTTTAAGAAATTAAAAATCACAAAATATGTAGGTTGATATGTGATTTCTTGCGATAGCCTTAGATCTATCCCAAGTAAAGGTCATTAGAAAGTATCAACAAAAGTACTCTGTCACTAATTGTCGATAAATTAACAGCTGAGTTTGGTAATTACACTCCATCAAATTTCACAGGCGGAAGATCACTTATTTCCGATATCAAATACTCAAAGAAAATGGTTTTATGGTGATTGAATATTTGCATCAGTCTTCCGCAACAGAAAGCCTGCACATACGATTGTCGCCAAGAAGTAAACCGCAGCTCTTACATACTTTGCATTAATTTTAATTTTATCATTTTCTTTCACAGGATTGTTATTGTCGTTATTTAAGTTTTGTATTTTCCTTTTTCATTACTTGACAAGAGACAGATGTCGCAACCACGTCATTTTACGTCCAATCTCTCCTGGAGTTCATAGTGCAATGATACCACCCAAATGGCTCTCAAGTTAACGTAGGTAAACAACACCACTGCCAATCTGCACCATTGCTGTTAAGTAAGCGTCTCGGTTATCTGGCGATTTACTATCGAATTTTGGATATTATCCCTACGCTGACCACCTTCGCAGGCATTTATATTAATAGTCAAACACTTGGCCGGTGATGACTTGCTAAGATTAATCTTACATACTAACATGATTTTAATTTAATTTGAACTTAGTAAAATTCTTCATAAAGTGTGCAAACATGTGTACTTTCAAAATGCAAAATTTCCCGTCTCGTTTTAAAAATACTGGAACTTAATGAAGTTTGAGTCACTGCTTGCACGTGCCGTTTCAGGCAAAGGTTCGCCTCGTTTTGAGTTCTCATTTTAGTTATTTTTGCGTGGAAGTTTGGAGAATGAAGACGAAAAGTTGACACCCACAGTGCTGGACTTGCTGGTTAAAGTCTTATAATTTCAACTACCTTTTTTGAAAACCCCTTGAAAAATGTGGTAATAACAAGAGTAGTCATTTCTGCAAGAAGATGCCCAATTTCAATTTGCAGTGGCATTATTGCTTCGAGAGAAGCGAGAGCGCCACCTGGGAAGCAGCTTGCAATACATCTAGTAAATAGTGACGTATGATTACGTCATGTCAGACCGCGTAGCAAGCGTTGATTTTATAAAAGCTAACTATCATGTCTCATGGAAATTTAGTTGCATTTGATACCAACATCGTAACAGTTGCAATAGTCCATCAAAAAAGAACAATAGTTACAGCTGTACATAGGTGCTAGAGAAAGAAGAAGATAAAGAGAGGGCTAAACAAATATAAAGACACACATTTTAGGTTTAAGGAAAACTTACATGCGACCACAAACTCAAGAACCACAAGATAAATAGTACATGTTGTTCTTGCAAAGTGTGAATAACCTTCAGAATTTTATTTGACTTTTGTGCTGGTTTTACATGTTTAGTTTCTACTTCATTTTTTGAGCTAAGTCAATAATCCACTGATCTGTCTTCAAAGTTCTTCTTCTTCTTCTTCTTCTTCTTGTTATTATTATTATTATTATTGTTAACTAATATAACGTGTACAACTAATACTACTCAATGTATCTGGTGGCTTCCCATTCGACTTTGAGTTCGAATAGTTCTCTGAGGGACATCTCTAAACAACGTATTTATTTTTTCAGATCGAACATTTTTAACTGTGTTTTCGTATCACTATCTCTACGATAGGGGAATACAAAATTTAATATCACATGTCATGTGCAAATAAATATTCAAGTCATGTTATTCGTTTATTCCATTCTCTTGCTGGCATCTAATGTTAGTTGTGGCCATGCAGATCTTTTGGTGACTCGATTACTGAAAAGTCGCTGTGCCGACCATACCCAGGGGATTCATATCTCTCGGCATGCGAGAAGCTTTTATATGACGATAGAATCTCTGCCTCCAGAAACTTGACGCCATTATATATTATTTTGACCGTCCGTATGAATGTCTCTACTTGCGTTCGTCAAGACTGCACGTGCTGCACGTGGTGTATGCTATTCATTGTTTTTCTACAGTTTCTCAGATTGACGAGGTTATATATACAGTACTGAATCAGCTTGAATCAGTCATACAATGGTTGCCCAGGGATATTTGTGTCATCAAGATTAGTGATAACCGTGGCAGAACGGACATCTTTGTTAAATTCCTTCACAAAAGTCCCACGCTCAAATTGCCAGTTTTCTTTCAACTGCCTAATTTCAACCCCTGGGCCGAGAGGAAACCGAGGCTCATCTGATGATGAAGAATTTGATTTTGTATGTGACAGCATAGGTCCAGTGGTCTGCCTTCGGATTAAAGCGTGGCTTCCTCCGACAGACGATGCTGTTTCGTTGGTTGTTTTGAAGTGTCCTTCGCGTGATACCGGCCGAGAAGCGTTCGATACTCCTTGTCCACGGCTGAGAACTTGCGAATTTTGAGTTCGGGATGATATGCCTCCAGTTCCTTCTGCCACAGAATTCGGTTCAATAGAAACGTTTGCATTTTTCAACAGACCTTGCTGTCTAAGTTCTGACAATACAACGTTTGTTATGGAGTGAACTAGAACTGGGTCAACCTCTCTCAATTGCTGAGCAGCGCCCTCTGATGCAAATCGTAAATTTGATGACGGATCTTCGAGTGGAGAAGAGGCTTGATTTTGTTTTTGGGCAACACTTGTGGAGTCAGGCTCTTTCCGGTGCTCAGCCATCATCTGGGATATATTTTGCTCAGCTTGCCTTGTCTGTTCATGGATGGACACTCTGGAAGCGCTATTGAAAGTTTGAGCATGAACTACCGTCATTTTAGTTGATCCCTGCTCATCATAGGTCATAGAAGTGGAGGATTGCTCAGTCTTGCCTTGTGTTGTTGGGGATAATCTTGGCTCTCCAGTTCGTGAGTCTGAGTTGATTTGCTCTGCCTCGTTAGCTGTTATGTGTGACAATATACGGCCATTATTTAAAACAAGTGTGGTGCTTGGCTCCGTTGGTTGGGATACTTGATCGTCTTGTAGAATTTCGGAAGTGTGTTGATTATTTCGTCCCTGCATCATTTCTGAAGTTTGTCCGTCGCCCGAGACTCGCGGGGAGCTTTCCTCTTGTTCTGTTCGGGCAACTACTGCCAGTTGTGCAGTTTGGGCGCCAAGGTAACCTTGCTCAGCGTTGGTCCCTCTAATATGGGGCAATTCTTGACCATCATGTGACCGCCAGGAAAGGTAATATTTGCAGATATATCTACAGATTCCATGAATTGAGCAGTATCTCTCATCTCGTGATTGTCTTCGAATCCTTCTATTCCGTGCCTAATATCTTGAGATGTAAGAGGGAGATGAATCACTTTTACTTTATCACGTGACGATGCAGGTGGTCCGAGATCGTCTTGAGTTAGGTCACTGTCTTGTGGATGCAGTCCGTCGCTTCCGTCAGCATATTTTTGCTCATATCGGCCACCTGGTGAAGTCCCATTAATATTCTCCGTCCTAATGCCAATTACCATGTCTTTTCTACTTTGATAAAGATTTTCATCTTCACTGAGGACGGGACTCAAGGGTGGCAAAGCAGTACTACTTGTTCCAGGTCTTGAAGGTAGCTCTTCGACAATTGTTTGGTTTGTGTTCTCCGCACGAAACTCTACCATAGATATGTCTGTCATTGTCGCCATGCTAACGAACAAGCGTTGTGACGTCACAGGAGTACCCGGATGTTCCACTACTTCCTCTGAACCAATCAGACATGTCTTCATTTGATCTGCAGAAGTAAGTTTATTTCAAATTATTTGTCACATTTATGACATATTTCCTTTGAAGAAAAAAATGAAAAGAAATTTTAAAATTGTTAAAAACTTCGATTTAAGGCAAAAAGTAGGATTGAAGGCGAATTTGGCATGTACACCTAACTGCTTCAGACCACCACCTGAACAGTATTCAATGTAAAATGTAACAAGTAGATTTAAAAGACTGAAATACATAAAAACAAGAGCGAAATAAGATAATATTCCTCCATTGTTAGGAACACCTATTGATTATCGATTTACAAACGTTCGCTGAATTTAAGCTTCAAACAGGAGGCATAAATTGGTCTCAGATGGCTTATCTGGTTTACCTCGTACTAACAGCCAAATGCAAGATAACTGTTTTAGAAGAATTCAAGTTTTTGTTCTATTTTTAATCACGGCAGAAAGTTTTATGGCACTATTTGGCATCGTATATAGCAAAAAAAAAATAAAGTTTAAGCACTATTTGATAAAATATATATGGCCCCGAGTGGTCGAGTGGTCTAAAGCGCTCTCCGTTTCGGATCACTGCCATCTCACCTCTGTCTGCGTGGGTTCGAGTCTCGGATTCAGCGAATGTGAATATGTGAGAAAGCTTGCCAGTAGCTCCTCGTGGGTCGGTGGTTCTTTCCGGGGATTTCCCGGTTTCTTCCTCCACCATTAATACTGGCCGCCATGTATAGCCTATCGTGTGCTGAAAAATGGCGTTAAGTCCTACAACAACAACAACAATAAAATATATGTCAAAAGTTGTTATTTAGCTCTTTTGCTTGATAGATGCCAAAAAGCAGTTGTTTCAGCTGAGATCGTATAATATCCTACTCATTTAAGTCCGTCAAAGAGATAAATTCATACATCGGTAATTAAATGCAGCATAAAATACAGGACATTATAGACTATCTGCAAGACATTTAAACTTGCAACTACTATAGAAAAGGTTTCAGAAACAACAATCCATTGAAAAAGTAGTAAGCCAGCTGTCCTTTTTAGCCGAGTCTGGTGTTCAGTCCGCCGTTTCTCATGTCAAGCTGTGGAGGGAACTATTTTGGCTGCTAACAAATCGTGTTCAGTGAAATGCTGGTAGTCTATTGTGACATCTACGTTGCGATGAGTACAAGTAATTTAAATGTTTCATCGAGAGATATCTTGGATGGTGATCCTATCTTCTAACCGATTATGTTTATTTATTTTTTTTGGGGGGGGGGTTGTTTTTTGTTTGTTATTTTGTTTTACATCAAAATTCTGTACGAAACTGTCAACACGGTCCTAACGATGCACAGTAAATAATAAAATATGTCCTTTGTTTCGGACATGTACGATATACACTACTGTGCAAGGCATGAATTCAAAACTTACTGCAGGTCGCGAATGGAATAGTTTTTTTTTATATGTCTTACAGTAGGTTTAATTCGTAAAGTTTCAGATACCTTCATGTCTTGCTGTTTGTTTCCTATTTTGCATAGGGTTAGAATTTTAAAGAAAAAGAATTTTCCCCGGGTTTCCTCACTGGTTATGCTGGCTATTTAATAAAGACCTTTTATATCTTAGGTATTATTCAAAGTAACTTTAATTCCCTTTATTTTGGTTTTTGATTCATGGGTATAATATGGGTTATAGAGTATACAGCTTGGCCTTACTCTAGATGTGTACCTTTCAAAAAAAAAAAACCTGCTAGCTCTACTTGGTCATTTTCACTTCCTGGACTTCAGAGGTAAATTGTAAACAAAAGAGCCAATAACATTGTTTTACATTTTATATATTTGGTAATTCATCCATTGCACTTTCAGAAGCTGGTATTATCTAGTTTGGCAAAATTTATTTTCCCTATTTTAATAGATGGTAAAGATAGTGTACTTTAGACAAATTCAGGCTGATATTTTTTAGCACATGGGAGCAGTCATTTTAATTAGCAGTGTGCTCAGATCATGTACAATTTCCATAAGTACAATATCCAAAGAAATGTCAGCCACATTACATCAAAATAGCATAGAGATATACAAACATTCTCTAAACTTTGCATGATTCAAATGCAAACGACTTCACCTTACATACGCCACTCTCTCAAAAGACCATAATAACTGGTAAGCGCCCCCTTACAGGTGATGGCCCAAGTTTGAGGTGGCCAATTCCAATCATTAACACAGAGATTGAGACAGACTGTGTCTCAAATAATACTTTTAATCTTGTTTTTTTTATCTCCGTTTAATATGTTGTCCATGTAGTCTATATTTGCATTCTCTCTATTTTATTCGATTCGTTGCAAAATGAAACATCGGTCTAAATTTGTGTCCATAACATGTACTTTATCGTTCAAAATTTTGAACTGATTTGACATCTAACAGTACACTTTCTCGGTTGTAAATTTATATTTACCTTATTAAGATTTTCATCTTAAACGCCTTTTAATTAAAGCTGCCTTATGTATCGTCATCCTTTCGTCTTCTTGTTGCTGGTAAAGGATTTAAGATCTCATGGCATTGACTTTCCCTAACTTCTCAGGGTGTTTGATATGCACATACATTGACTCACTCTACGTTTCTCTAGATGTATTTTTTGTGGCCAATATGGGCACTATTTGGGCACTTCATTTGTCTGGATGTGTGACAACCAAATGTGACATCCAGATATTGGGAATGCTACAACATGTTACGAATGTGCAAGATAATGTTACAAAATGTTATAAATTTAATATTTTCCTGTCACATATGCAAAGCAAAACTCAACAAAATACGTAAACATCACCTTTCCTGACTCTAAAATTGTATACATACTGTTGTCGATATCATTTTATGAATGACAACACCTTGGCAGACATCTTTGTTTTTCTTTCAGTTGCAAATTTAATATATATTAGTTACCCGATGAGTTCTTGGATTTGCTAGTTTTCTTTTTCCAAATGATAATTATCACGATGATAACAATGATGAAGACCAGTCCTCCAGCTATAGACCCTGCAATTACCGCAATATTAATGGAAGATCCTGATGAATCTGATGATGTTGCTGTTGTTTGATTAGTGAGAGCTGGAACGGTAACGAAACGATTTGCAGAGAATATATATATATATATATATATATATATATATATATATATATATATATATATATATATATATATGCCCATCAGGATGCAGTACAGCCCGACCTAACCTCAGGATGTTAGTGAAGCGTATTTTGGGCTAGTGTTCCTGTTATTTCTGCCCACCATTGTTCGCACAACACCTGGCAATGTGCTAGCATGTCTTCCAGACTGCCCAAGCGAAGGCACCCCTTTGCATTTCAAACTATGTTGGATGTTGGACAGGTATTGGAGTGTAGCCAGAAACATTATTTTGGAGATTCTGTAACACAAAAGCATTATGGTACTAGACTAGCATTAACATATATTTTTGCAAGCATGGACGCTGAGCACACAATGCTATGAAGCATGGGCATCTGCGCCGACAAGGCCGTTGACCTTCACATACTCCGCGAAAATGTATGCGATAACAACATAGTCACCGATTTTACAGACGTGGACTATCTACCAGGCGATGCCCATCGCACGCACCTCCACAATGTTTCGGGTCCGCCCACATTTGTGGACGAAATATACGTCTTTGGTTATATGGGCAGCAAGGAAATCGTTTCTGCCTATTGCAAAGTGCTTTGCGCTACTAGGGACGAGGGCATCGCAAAGTAGGCGGTAGCCCTCATAAAGAATGCCGTACGCGAGGGCATCGCAAAGTAGGCGGTAGCCCTCATAAAGAATGCCGTACGCAAGACCTTAGGCCGCAAGCCCGACTAGTGGCTATATCCTGGCAAATTTTGTGGACACATTGGATATAAAGAGGGCTCAGAGTGTTTGCGAGACACTGAAGGGCGCACTGCATTTGGACAAATTGCACAACCCCAAAGGTAAAACTCCCGCTTTTGCATCTTTGTGGCCAGTGTGAACGTCCCAGAGATTCCTAAGGAGGAGTTGCGGACTGCTCTACCTGCTTTCGAGCATTCGTTCTAGCCCAACGACTGTGGAATATACTCTATCGACTACAACCGCGACTTTTCCGGAGTACTCGATCGCAAGACTTTCGTGGAGTACCATCTTGTCTCAGACAGGATGCGAGAGCAAGGGGACTTTGTCTACGCAATGTGGAGCAAAGATAATACCATCCCGGACAACACGGACAGCGTGAACGAGCATGTCTACACCTACACTAGCACCACCTCCCAGGCCACACCCTCCGTTGAAGATATGCAACAAAAGCTGAGGTAGACTGCACAAATACAGCGGCACACTAGATGGTCCGTCGCTTGCAAAAGTCATGTTTTGCAGAAATATATCTATTATACGTATTTGTGCTAGTCTTTGGAAGTATTTTGCAAGGCATTGTTCAGTTTTATGAAACGTCTGTTTTTCGTTGTGTTGGGTGATGGGCATCTTGGTCATCTTTCGACCGTTGCGGGACACAAGTTTGGCGATTTGGGGCAAATAAATTGGTTGTTGCATAGCGTCAGTAGAGGACAAATGCAGGCACATGGAGAAATTAGGTGACCTGTCGCAGGAGAACATGAAATGAGCCGCACCCAAATCGCAAGACGCACGGGCGGGAAGGGGGGGGGGCAGAAAATACACGAACTATATACACAAGCGCACTGACTAGATGCTCATACTATCCGCATGCTTTCCGAACGAGTAGCGACAAGCGCAATGACTCAGTGCCAGCAAGCTGTAAATATCCCAAGACCTATGAGGCGCCGTAGGGGACAAAAGCTGGTCCAATCAGAACGTTGCCATCGAAATTTTTATGTCATATGTCCAGAATTCCAATTTTACGTGTTGTATCAAAAATGCTTGTCCTCAAAGTTCCATTTTCTAGGTCGAGATTTTCGATTGTATCCGTTGAATTAAACAGCAGTGGAAGAAAGTTATATTTTCTATGTCGATGCTTTGGATTGTGTCGTTTGGATTACACGGCGGTGGTTGAAATTTCAATATCATACGTCGAGAATTCTTAATTTACGTATTGGTTCAAAGCGTTTACGTTGAAAGTTCCATTTCATATGGCGAGTATTTAGATTTCATCTGTTGATTTACACAGCGCTGGTTGAAAATTCGATGTCCAATGTCGAGTTATTAGATTGTATCTTCTGAATTACACGGCGGTTGTTGAAATTTTGATGTCATATGTCGAGAGTTTCAATTTAACATGTCAGAATTGTTATTTTTATATAATGAAATGATGTGTTGGTGTTAAAAGTAACATTGCACAATGTCCACTTAAACAATTCAAAATAATATGAGTATTAAGATACACCATTCGTGTATTCATTTATGAGGCGCCATTACATTTCATACATTTACAGTTTGAAAGTTACCATTCTCAGGTCGAGAATTACTATGAATTTCTGCGCTACAGGTCGCTCTTGTGAACGGACCGCGTTATTTTTAAACAAACAGTTACATACAAAGTGTGAATTAGGGATTCTCGACATATGATATTGAAATTTCAACCACCGTTGTGTAATTCAAAATATACACTGTAAAACGTCAACATAGGAATAGAACTTTAAACCACAACTGTATAACTCAACATATATAATCTAAAATCTCGATCTACCGCTCCGGTGGCCTAGTGGTTAGAGCGTCCGCCTCGGATGCAGGAGGTCGTGGGTTCGATCCCCGGCCGAGTCATACCAAAGACTTACAAAAATGGTACTAACAGCTGCCTCGCTTGGCGCTCAGCATTAAGAGGTTAGTGTTAAGACTGGTCGGCCTGGTGTCAGGATAATGTGACTGAGTAAGACATTATGCTACATGTCTGCAGCATTATGCCCAGTGCTAGACATCACTATAAACTGCCACACTGCAGACATCATAGCGAAATGACTGAAAAAATTGTTAAAGCTACTTTAAAAATCCAAATCACACACACGATTTAGAAAATGGAACTTTAAGGACATGCAATTTCATCCAACACGTGATATTGAATTTCTCGACATACGACATAGAGATTTCGACTGTAACTTTCTCATTGGACCAGCTTTTGTCCGCTACGGCGCCTCATAAAGACCTACCAATACGTGCCAGCCAGTATGAAGAGAGAAAAATGACATTTGGGTTGTCGCCGCGTGTGTGGCATGCCTTCTAGCCAGAAAAAGCGGATTTCTGCAAGAGATATAAAAGCTCCAGCCTGTGCGTACCTATGCCAACACAACCTGCTAGCTCGCTCTCCACGATTCCCTGGTGCGACGACTGTCAAGGCTTGCACATAAAAGTACAGGCAGATTCCTTTATCTACCTACCTACGTTTGCACGGGCGGTTCGTGATTGCTTGGAAATGCAGGGTCCCTTCAGTGGATACATCCTGACCGACAAAACATATGCTGACATTGCGCATGTTGCCACCTCCACTGTCTCGCCCTCTAATTGGACAATGTCATGGCCAAGGCAGATCCCCCTACCTGCACTTGCATTGGCAATCTACCATAATTTCGACTGTGCAAGCGCATGGTCAACTGGGGGGGGGGTACATCCAGGCCGACAAAACTCGTGATTCCTACTATCGTTGTTGGTTGCCACCAAATGAAAGGCGATGGGCAGGGTGGGGTGGGTTTTCTGTATTCACAGCGTAAGGTTAGGCCAACTGATAAAAAGAAATGCAAACCTCTCTTTTGATAACGATGTCTCATATGCATACTAGCGGAACGACTGACAAGGTTGCATGTACCAATATAGTCAGTCGTGATTGCAGGGTTGGTCTCTGTAAGTCCTCATGTGCTTCACTTGTTCTGTCCAAAGCCGGAGGAGAGTGTATCGCCATCTATCGTGCAGCAGCAGTACGACGACAAGCACTAGCACAGGTATCTGGCACCGTATACCATTATGTGTGTCCAATCATACGACTTGCACGCACTACTGCGAGATTACAGAGCCAGCGGCAAGTGCATGGACTATCTGAACACTATTGTCTGCTAGGTGGCACCAAAATGTGCAGCATCGCTACTAGTATGACTGGAAAGACCTGGCCAGTTGTTTCTTGTCAGTCTGGGTAACACAAATCCGCTAGCCTTATTTAGAGAGAACGGATATGCCTTGCCAAACCCCTTCTTCGACCCTAGAGACAAGACACTAGACAACCTATGCGTGGATCCCCATGGCAGACGTGATACAAAAAAGGTTGTGGGCGGCCACATTGGCACACCTTTTCCTGTAAGTCCTACTGGTCCTGCGCAATGCAAGCGCATGCTTCTGTTTTGCTTGCGCCCGTGTCAGACTCACTGCGACTTAGGGTCTCGCAAATAACACCAGGTCTCTTTCTATCCACTGCGTGCACAAAATTTGCCTGGATATAGCCACTCTTTGTCCCATCAGAACTGCGAACAGAATCTCGGCACG
>JAECUM010073366.1:0-13419 GCA_016617855.1 Megalonaias nervosa | reverse complement strand
TAAAAATGGACTATTAAGGGTCTCATTTAGAAGATGCTAAGATTTCTATAGATCACCTTATATTGATCTTTTTCATTTGAGTACTGTACGTTGACTATAGTTCGATAAATCAACTCCCCATATTCTGTTTTGATACTGATGGACGATATGTGGGTGTGATGTCACCTGTTCATTAAAATGTGCAATTTTGATGCATGGTAATCTTTCCAGAACAAACCTGCGTACATTTTAGCCATTTACCGGTATTTGTTAACAACCATATCTAGTGCTAAATTCAAAATGGCCACAGGACGTATGGTTTGCTATTCTACGTGGATTTACAAGTCGCCAAAAAATAAGATTTGCTCCGGAAATATACTGCATATGCCAACAAAAGAACTCTTCAGCCGACGGTAGCTCCACAACTGCGAGAAATGCTGGTTAGTTATAAAATGTACACTGATGTGTGCAGACAAGATTTACTGCAGATTTTTGCAGGTTTTAATGAATAGGGAATACCAGCTTCCAAAACGCCAGTGAAATATCATCAAGGACGTGGGGCTGATTTATCAGTCTACATTGGCAACAACGGGCATAATAATAGTTTGAAATTTTGGCTTTGACTTTCATTGCACAATAATAGTTACAAGGGATATCTCAGATATAAGGTAATTTTTTGCTTTGAAACCTCATAGTTACTTTCAAGGCGATGGATGGACCTGTATGCCGAATATATTATTAATATAGTACAAGTCAAGTACTTTTATATGGATTATTGTATTACCACAATTTGACAGTGCTACGGTTAGGATTAAACGAGACCCAAAGGTTCAAGAACACGTGATAGAGCGATCCATATAATGAGTTGATTACATACGCAATAATAGATGCCACATCACATTTATTGGCCGAGACAAGAAAATAAAATTAAAGTTTGGAGGTGTGTCAGTTTTCATAGATTCCGCCAGTACCCAATATCTTTATTTACGATGAGAGGGATAGCTAAACCTTTCACGGTACTGGGAGGGATGACTACAGATCCAAAGTATCTCACATTTATTCTACCGGAACAGCACCGTAGTGTGACGCAGTTCATCTTTACCTGTAGTTTTTGAAGCGAAGACCCTCATAAATGACAGCTCCTTTTATTTGACCCCAATTCAAAAGCAGAAACTGAGATAAAAATTCGAAATATGGTAATCATATTTCTACAGATTAAATTAATTTCCTAATTTTAAATACAAATAAGTAAAAAGAACATAACAGAGTCGTTAAAAATTTCAGACAATGTCATAAATCAATGAAAATAAATAGATATGAAAATAACCCAAAAGGATGGGAGAAATCTATAATAAAATGTGTACTCCTCACATACCAAACAATTTCCACAATCAAATGGATCAATTAACGTTGCCAAATATAAGAAATTAAGAGATTGTTTTAACAAAGTTAGTAAAGGAAATTGTTTAAAAAGCCCTAAAATTAAAAGTTTATATTGCAAGAAAATTTAAAAAAATATATTTCACTCGACAAAACGTTATAAGTTGCTGGTATTATTCCAGACCAATGGGAGTTAGTCAACCGGGATCGCTGAAGAGACTAGCCGCAGAAAGGGCAGAAATCCAGGGTAGAATCTCCAGCCATTCAGTATGGAAGACTTCTGTGACAACCCTGTCGAAGCTGGCACCCTCAAAAAAAGATCATGGAAGTGACTGGGCATAAATACATGTCATCTATAATTGGTAATAATAATAACAAAAGGTCATCTTTAACTTGTAATAATAATGACGATAAATTTACTCGCCTTTCTTCATCTTGAATGTCTTCAAAATGTACTTTCTAGACTATCTCTGCTAATTAAAATTACGTAGGGCCCGAATACTGATCTACAGAGCTGAAATGTATTGTAACATGTAGGCCTATAATGAAGAGTACATTTGAAATCAAAATCACATTCCAAAAGAGAATTTTATGCACTCCAAAAAGAAAGAATTTGTTCTTCACTTAAAACAATGATTAATCCCGCAATTCTTGAACATTTGAATTAAAAGGCTTTCATTGTTTTCCAGATTACGCTTCCAATGTATTTGTGGCAGAAGAGAAACAGATATGCAGCTTGTTGGCAAAGCCAGTCCCTCAAGCAACATGTACATCGTGCGGAATCCACCTGAACTAGATAAGCAGAATTTAGCTGGATTGACAGAAAAACCAGATCCCTCCATTCCTGTCCAACAGGAAAATTTATTCACTGGCGCAGTAATTCATAATATGACTTTTAATTTCAATTTTAGGTAGAGCAAAATGAGATTTCTTTTTTACTGAGTGACTGAGCGCGCGGTAAGCTATCATGTTCAAACTTCGCTGGCGGTGCTCTCTGCGCATGAATACTATTATTGTGTATTGATGAAAAAACCGTTCTTGTTTTCCCATGCAATTATATTATCCTATTATTATTATTATTATTATTATTATTATTATTATTATTATTATTATTATAGCTGATTAAATGTATATCATTGAATAATAGTTTCCAATCTTTTATTTCAGTTCTGAGTATATTTGTCTTGTGCTAATATGGTAGATAGTTTGAACCTTTTAATTTCCATGACTTCGGGGATGAATGTTAATCAAAGAAATAGTTAACTTACAACATAAATTTGATGCCACTGTTTTTCACTGAATTCATTACTATGATTACTGTTCTGTTGAACAAGAAACATCTGGCGCGAAAGGGAACCAAATGAAAGTGTTTAGAATTTTAGGACAAGTTTAAAATGCCACCGTTTGTGTACCATTTAATACATTTTATGTAAGGTTTTCCTTTAGTTGTAGTAATAGGTCTGTATTTTTCTATCCTCTGTTTTAACATTTATGCAAAAATAGAGACACTAACTTCATTCAGACAACTTCAGTAATCATCTAGCTACATCCAGAACAGCTGTCATAAATAACCCTTAATATATAAAGTAATGTATATTAATCAGGACTTGAATGATAACAACCAGTCCTCTAATTGATCAGAACAGTTGAGAGTGGCTTTGATTTGAAATTACGTTTTGTGACGGGTGTTTGTAGAGCGGTTTCATTTTAATAAATAAAGCTAACGTTTACATAAAAATATCGATATTATTTATTTGGATATGTAACTGCTGTTTTACAAGTATGAGCTCCATTAAGCCTGAAAATATTATACCCTTACCCAAACAATTCGTCAGTCCCAGGTGTGATATATATTCATTCTTCCATAAAGACAAGCATATCTCGTGATCAGACTCCATCAGATACAGTTTTGACATTGCTAACGCTATGATCGTCCGGAAGAACTCAGTTCTGACCACAATTCGTTCAGAATCCAGCACAGGATGTTTGACACCAATACCATCCAGTCTCTAGTGAGTGTAGTGTTGTACACTAATGACAGTTGCATTACCTTTAACCCCCCACCCTATTGAGTTCACTTTTAAGTGTAGCTATTGCAACACTGTGTTACTAATAATATTAAAAAGAGGAAATTTTGCAAATATGGAAATGTGAGTCAGAACTGTGGAGTGTGAGCAAGGGATTTTGATTTTTTTTTTTTTAAGTCACCAGCACTGGGCCTGTGTCTAAAGATTATTTTCTTTGAGCACTGTTCCTCAAGAACATTGTAGTTGAAACGATTCCAATGCATTTTCCCCAGGAATAGTCTGCTCTTAACCTTTGCCATATAATGCCACAATCCATTGATCTGTACACCATAATTGTTGGACATATGCTTCGTAATGCTTTCCGTATTGAAGTAAGCTCATGGACTACTTTGGGCCTATCTATCGACCTTATAGATCTGTTAGAACTATGAAAGTGACAAAATATATATTAACATAGTAATCAGTTTTACAGGTGATGAGAAATATCGAGTCATACCCATATTGGGTACACCGAGTCCAAGCAAGAGAAGGTCTAATGGATCAGCTTTAACACCTAGCAAGGGAGAGGATTCACCATCTCAAAAAGGTAACGTTTTTTGTCAGAGCGTTCATCATTTTTATAATCTTAACTTGATATTTATTGTTTCAATTTTTCAGTAGATTTAACAAAATGATGAACAGTTATGAATTACATTTCTGGTCATAATGTGTTTCTTGATATAAACTTGGTCTTAAGTATGAAATAATGGCTTGATTTAAGATTTTATTTAAGATTTGACAAGTCCCAGTCTTCTACATGGCAAAAAGACATCCAGTTTTTTTTCTTCAGAATTTAATTTCTTGCCAAACGTTATTAAGTGAGGTTAAGGCCCTCATGAAAAATTTAAATCGCCCCTTTAAGATTACAGTGTTTTCAACGTAATGGTTAAAAACTGGAATTGATTTTGTACAAGTTAAAAATTTATATCAATATTCCTAAAATGACAGATCTAATTCACTGTACATAACTTGTGTTGAATGTCTTACCCATCTTGAGAAGATCTAGGATATTCTTCCTAGATTGTACTTATCTAAGTTTTAACTACCAATATGTCATTCGAAACAACCAGATCTCTTGAAATCAAGTCGATTATTCGCGTGGTCAGTGTATGGTCCTCTGATTGATGTGCTGATAGATCTTTTTTGTAAAGATTTTATTACTTGTTACTGTACATTAGTCATGGCAGAAGATGTGGCATTTTTAAGGGCAAATATACGGAGAAAGTGAAGCTGATTTCGCCTCTTTTTGACAGTGTTTTTAGGTTTCAGTCTACAAGATTCACACTGAAATTCATTAATGACTAGAACTTGAAAAGGTCCATGAAATTCCATGAATTTGTGGCTCATTTACAAGAAACTGTTTACTCTCTGGAGATTTGTGGCAGATTATTATTAAGGTTCAAAAGATTATTTCATTTTTGATTATCTAAAAGTTTTGAGATCGGGTTTATACTGATGTCTGTTACATTTTTTCAGTACTAACCTAATTTTGATGTTACTCTCTTTGCAAAAACAAAATATTCTTAAACATTGTTGCAGGATCAAATTTTAATGCTTGAAAATATTGTCATGAAGTTCCATGGGTTTTCCTTTTGTTTCAAAATTTGGCTCAAATATTTATTAATACTGCTGTTTTAAGTGGTTGTTTTGAACATTAAAAATGTGAACTCTTACTCTTCTTATTGTCCCACCACCTTATTAGAGTCCAGCATCGACCCTGATTGATCATGTTAAATTTTCCATTCAAACAGTTATTTTTATTTTCAGGTTTTAAGTCACTTGTAGTGTCACCTACGAAATAGAACACGAATGAGTGTATAAAGCCCCAAGATCGTGAGATTTTATAAGCCGGATGGTGATTCTTGAGTAATGTGTTTCTTGATTAAGATTTTTGTTAACATTGTCATAAAATTAGAACAATTAGCATTTGTTCTATTTTTCAGATTTTCGTCGTTTCTTTTGAGATTTTCGTTTTTCGTTTTTGCAGGTAATTTTGTATGTTACATCTGAGGCATGTTTGTATCTGGAAAAAATAGCCTAAGTGGTCCAAATGACTGTACTCAATAGACCTTGGGGAACAGCTGGGAATCAACCTTCTCAGTTTCTTGTATTGTATCTGAAGATTGTTACTTTACATGTAAAGACTTTCAAGTTGAAATGTATAATTTTAGCAGAGAATGTCCTCAAGCTTTTAAAGATTTTGATGATATCAATTTTCATGTTATACAGGTAATGGATATCACAAAGCTAAACAGTCTTTCTACACATCCAAACCCGAAAGGCTGGTTGGACGAGAGAAGGAGGTGGAGGAAATTAATGCCTTTCTCAAAGGACACATGCTAAATAAGACTGCTGGTAGTTTGTACATATCAGGGGCTCCTGGCACTGGCAAGACAGCAAGCCTGATGTATCTTCTTGATTAGCTTCAGGTAAACTTCTATCAGCTTCAGGTAAACTTCTATCTGCTTCAGGTTTACTTCCATCAGCTTCAGGTATACTTCTATCAGCTTCAGGTATACTTCTATCAGCATCAGCTATACTTCTATCAGCTTCAGGTAAACTTCTATCGGCTTCAGGCAAACTTCTATCAGCTTCAGGTATACTTCTATCAGCTTCAGGCAAACTTCTATCAGCTTCAGGCAAACTTCTATCAGCTTCAGGTACACATTTGTCAGCTTCAATTATACTTCTGTTACATGTTAAAGAGTTTTGAGGGTCTTGTCATGATAGAAGTATAGCTTGACAAACATTTTATGTAGTGGACGTGTTTTGGTTGTTGTTGCTGTTGTAGGGTGTAACGCCATTTTTCAGCACAAGATAGGCTATACATGGCGGCCAGTATAAATGGTGGAGGAAGAACCAAGAAAAACCCCAGAAAGAACCACCGACCCACGAAAAGCTACTGGCAAGCTTTCTCACATACCCACTTTAGCCAAATCCGAGAGTCGAAACCACGCAGACAGAGGTGAGATGTCAGTGATCCGTAACGGTGAGCGCTTTAGACCACTGGGCCACTCGGGGCCCCTGGACGTGTTTTGGAGTTACTTCCATACCTTTAAATGTATAAGAGTAAAAGAGGAGAATTTCAGCTTACAACATAAGGACAAATGTTTAGATGTTGAAAATGTTCCTTGCTGAGGCAACAAAGTTTTTTTGTGTTGATTTCTTAACACGGTATGAAAGAAAAGTCATTAGATGCACTACCGAAGTATGAACGAAAAATGTACGACAAAGATGTAGGCTGTTAACAACTTTAAATGAACACATAACAATGAGTGATGGTATGTAGTTTTTCTTTTTTTTTACTACGACTACCCACACGTAATGTGTGGTCTGCATCTACCTACAAGAAGATGCAGTATGAAGAAATGGAATGTTTCTGATAAGCATATACATGGGTTTTTAATTTGGGGGCACCCACTAGATTAGTTAAAAGTATGTTTTACTATTTTTAATCATTCTAAATGTATGGCTTGTATTGTCTTCATGACATTCATACTATCCGTATTTTCTTGTAGAATCAATATAGTTGTAAAACTCTGTATCTTAACTGCATGACGTTGAAAGATTCCACTACAGTGTTTGGCAAACTGTCCACAGACAGAAATGTCTCACAAGTGCTGGGCCATCAGTGTAAGTATTTTATTGCAGGGATCGGTCATATTGAGTAAGAAACCAGTACTATTCATCACTTTATCGATACTAACCAAAAAGTCTAAAATAAAGTTTTCTTTATTGTTTTCCAACCGACCATGTGTTGTCTTCTGACCCTTTAAATATTTCTGACTATACAAAAATATATCTGGATTTTCTGAATGTTGTGACTAGTCTGGACTTAATTTCATAGAGAAAATTATTAGGCATCACATTCATTAGGACGTTTGCTATTCAGTCAAAAGTGTGTAAGCACCTGATTGACTTAGACCAGAAAACATGACATGTGCTAGCTATCATCAGCTGTAAATTAAGCTCATGTTTATCAGAAAGATGGGTATTATTAATGTAACTGTAGAATTTTGTTGTTGAGTAAATGACAGATTTTTAAATTTTTTAAAAGAAATGTATTTAGGTAAAGAAATTTGTGCCATGAAACAGATTAGTGGTGGAGTAATCTGTACGAGGGCTTTAAAGATAACACAGCTACTGTACCCTCCACTTCGCCACTAATCACTTTTGGTATGTCCCAGGCCTCTTTGGAAATTTTTTTTTAGTTTAAAGGTCAAGGTAATTGTGTGAAAGGACACATGTGATTTCAACACATTAACATTGGTTATACATCACAGACCTGCACACAACTTTGTGGCTGAATTATTCTTGGGGTATGGAGGAAGCCTGTCGACTTTGGAGTCATTGTGACAAGGGGAAGAAAATGGTTTCTTGCTGAAGAATATCAGTTTTTGACCATATTCTAAAGTTTGTGGATGACTTTCACATTGGGAAGAAAGAAGCCTTTTGACTTTTGAATCAAAGGTCAAGGACACTGACTGAAAAATAATTTTTAAATAACTTTTGTTCTAGACCACCTTGCTTGACTAAAATGTGCAGAGGGCTTTGCATTTAAGGTGTGGAAAAGGTCTATATGATCTTGGGGTGAAAAGTCCAATTGTCAGTGACATTGTGGCTCAAATAAAAATGGTTTTTGCAGAGAAAATTGTGTTCTTGTTTAAGTTTCTTGACCAAACTTAGTGTGTGTCTTGAACATAGGGTAATAAATAAATCTGAGATTCTAGAGTATAAGATCTGCAGTCTTGGTCATGGTAACTCTGTTAAAAAATTAATACTTTCTGCATGTAAATGTAGTTCATGACTGCATACCTTCGTCAAATTTCCAGGTCATTGAGACCCAATGTTTAATCAACACAATCACACAGTATTGCCTACATGACTCGAAAGTAAACATAGGGTGTATGCTCAATATGTTATTTATGGGTCTCTTGACCGCATTCTTGTTTGCAGTAAGGTTTTGGTTTTTACAAATATTTATTTTGTGTGTGGGCTTGTGATTTAAGTTTTGGCAGGACATACCTGGAACATAAAGAAAGAACTATTTGAATTGACAACTTCTTTCCCGTCATCCTAAGATTTTCCTTTAATGTGTATTTATACTACACAAACTTTAATGCTTAAAATGAACTTATTTTTCTCTCAGTTATTTATGTTGCCCAGTCTTAGATATTTTCGTTTCCGTTCCTATACCAAGTTATGTACCTGTTATTTTTTTGTTCTTAAAATGCGACTGAGTTTTTTGTTTCCTTTTGGACTTGTCCTTTTATCTTGTTTCTAGCTAGAATTTGACAAAGACAGGGCAATTACTTCATAAACGGAGAAAGACTTGTGACATTTTTATAAAATGGCATTTAATTTCATGTCAGTGTTAAGAGACATTACATGTTCAGCATTTAATAATGATATTGTGTACACTGTACATACCATAGTGAATATTCTTCGTACACAGTTTATTATTTTGAATGAACATTTAACATTTGGTAATTACGTAAGTCTGGTATCCCATTTATGGGGGAAAATATCTTTAAAACATCTTTGTGTGTGTGTGTACTGTATTTAAATTGTGGTAGAGATTCATATTTCTACTGAATGGAGAAGACTTGTATTTTTGTACTGTTTTATCCAGAGTTATGGTAGTTGATGAAGTTGATCAATTAGACAGCAAAAAATCAGAAGATCCTGTACACTATCTTTGAATGGCCATCAATTTCTAGGTCGAGGCTTATTTTGATTGTTGAGTACAAATTAAAAATTTGAGAAATAAATGTAAATAGGATACATATGAGAAGTTCACATTTAAATTGGTTGTTAAAAATTGGAATATATGGCTTCATAGTATGACTTGTTTTTTTTTTTCTTGATGTGTGTGTGTGTGTGTGTGTGTATGAAGACATCTAGAGATATGGTCACTCAATGTAAAATCAACATCTATTAAGTTTCTGTCCATATTACACTTGTACCTGTGTAGAGTGTACTTTAGTGAATCAATAGGGTGCAAAATTAAGTGTTGTTGAATAAAATCAGTAGGGTGTACTTAAGTGAATCAATAGACACAAGTTTCTGTTATAGCATATAGATTGGATTGATCATATTACATATTTGCTGGTATCAGGTACCATTAAATCTAATCTGATAAATCCGTCCCCTAATCTGTGTAAATTCTGATGAACGATTTGTGGGTCAGATAGCACATATTCATAAAATCCAAGAAACATTTTCAGGCAGGTGTGTTCGCAATATATTTGGGTACATTTTAGACACCAATATTTCTTGTGTCTCTTGAGCTATTGTTGTTTTGTCTTGGGCAATATATGCAGTATATTTCCAGATCAAGTCCTACGTTCTGTTGACTTGTAATCCACATGGAATAACATAACCTTATTTCCTGTGGCCATTTTGAATTGAGTGCTAGATATGGCTGTTAGCAAATACTGTTAAGTGTCTAAACTGTACGAGGGAGTATTCCAGAAAGATTTGCATGCAGCATAATCGCACATTTTAATGAACAGGTGAGATCAGATCAACAAATCATCTATCACTATCAACACTGATTTGGGGGTCTGATTTATTGGACAATGTTAAATCTATTTCAGGAAAATCAGGAGATATAAGATTTTTTTTGCAGAAACACAAATTGGGTTGACTATATTGCACTTGAGCTGGTGTAGGGCGCAGTTATGTGTAACTATGTGACATGGACCCTGACAACTAATTAATTTCCCATAAACTATAATGTGTTTAATGAATAATTGGTTCCCCTGTGACTACATGCTCGTGTAATGTAAGTGAACCGTTGGTGTAATATTCTGAATCTGACTGTACTAATCACAGCATGTTAATGTTGCATTAAACTCCCATTTTTATGGATTTCTTTGTGGTTTTTAATAATTCTTATGTCAGGTTGTTCCTATATAGAAACGGTGCCAATCTGACATCTCTTATGGCAGCTATGTTGAGAATATTGTTATTGCTACTCTTCCTGAATGGATAGCATATCAACATGTGGTTTTCACCAGTAAATTTCTTATGATACCTAGTTGGTCCTAAATAAAAATGGTGCCAACCATACATCTAATATGGCTGCCACAGTGACCTTAAAATCTTATTGCTACTTCCCTGAATCGACGATCAGTATGAGATGGGGATTTCACCAAAAGACTGCTAATAATGTCTCCTTTGTCCTACTTGAACATGGTGCCGAGCTGACAGCCAATATGTGCACCACAGAAGCTAATTTGAAAATAATTTTTATTGCTGAAGACCATCTGAGACGGTTACAACAATTGACACAACGAAGAAATGGTCCTTTCTTGATTTCTCAAAAATTCTTTTTACCTAGTAGCGTCAGTTCCTTAGAAGGATGCTTGTTTTCATTGTAGAAAAGCAACAGCACATACAGAATATCTGTACAAATGAACATGTTCAATTTTGTTGTAAGACTTTGTCATTATTATATTCCTTTCCACAGGTATTGCAAATGCCCTAGATTTGACAGATCGTGTGCTGCCTTGACTACAAGCAAGGCCGAAGTGCCGACCGCAGCTGTTGAACTTTGCCCCTTACAACAAAGAGCAGATTACAGCAATTCTCAAAGCCAGATTAGGAAAGGTCAGGACAATTCATATAGACTTCTCTGTACATTAATAACAAAAAATTTAATTAGATTTTCAGTTGACAAGTCAAGTTGAAATGTTTGAAGTACTCTTGGAAAATTGATTTTAATCACCATTTAGTTCAATCTAATACACTATGCATGAAAGCCTCAAACTTGTATTAAGTTCGGCAGTGTACAACTGTCTCTATAGTAATACGACAGGGCAACAAAAGATATAAAATCCCTCTGTGCCCTATGGCATAGTTTTCATTCTCTTTTGCTGAAAATCATTTTATTACTAATAACGGTAATAAACGTTTGTTTTGCTAAAATTAGTACCAACCGTGTCAGTTCTATGAACAGAGAGGCAAAACAAATTTAATGATATGTTTATACCTGATAGTCAGTATCTTCTTTGGATATTGCAACACTAATGAAAATAGTAGAAAATTGTTTAAAAGGAAATTTTTCCAATAAGATTTCAAAAGTTAGTATAAATTCTCTATAGTCATATAACACAAATACATTTTTAAAAAAATGTCAATCTTATTTGTTGCTCTTTTATGTATGATATTAAGAAGGACCTTTAAGAACAATAAATGCGCAGACCTGCCAACCCTTAACAATTTTTGCCGTAAGTCTCTTGAAAATGGTCTTTAAAATACGGACTTACAGAATAAAAAAGAAAAACTACAGGAAAATGACTATTGCTTTAAAATCCAGATAATTTGTTCATCCGTGTTTGATTTGTATCCAGGTTTCATATTAGATATAGTAGAGTTAGTCAGGAAACCAGACTAACTTTACAGTAGTACCTCAAACACTTTAAAGCGCACATATTTTTTCATGCGACGCGTCTGCATGATCAAATATTTGATTATAGAATTCGAAAAATATTGCATCCAGGAAACAATGTATCTTGAAGATGAAAGTGAAAATAAGCCTCTTAAAAAGTGTTAATAATCAGCACAGAAGTATAAAAAGGAATATTCAAATTCTTGTGAAGAAATGTGGGAAGGGACACAATGATGCTTGTTGGACATCACATGTAAATTTGAGTCTGTCTTTTCGTGGGAGATATGATTGCCGTCGTCATGTGAAATGGAACACAATTCCAAGAACTGAGTGAAGCTGAGAGATAGCAAGAAGCCATTGAGTTGCATAGGGCTTGGAACTGAAGTTTGTGCAACTGTACTAGTGGTAAATAAGGTTTACGGGTGCTTTACAAACTTTTCAGTTGAACGTAATGTTTACCGTCGCTGCATGTTTCAAATACTAAACTTTTAGGTAAATTTTCCAGCTTTGCATTAGGAGTTGACCGTATTTACCGTATATGTTGGGATAGTGTATTTATTGGGACACTATAAATTGTTTCTGAAAGTAACTTTTTGTGTACTGTATGTTCTGGGGCACATCGTTTTCTCGAGTCGTAAATTGTGGGACACCTTTTAAATCATTTGAAAATTATATGTCAGAGAATGCACACCAACTGAAATTTTATTTTAGAAATATAAAGCTGTGTACTTGAGATAAAACACTTTAAACCACTGCAGTATGATCTTATCAGCACAACTCTTTTGCACACGTGCGATCCATTCTTTCGGTGGAGGAATAGTGATTTAGCATTCTCCTACCGTGAAATATTATCGTTAGAGGCAACACAAACGTGAAAGGGAAACTGCAAGGACTAAAGTCATAATTTACAAATCTTCACCACTCGTGCTAATTCTTACACTTTTGACCCCAATTTTATTGACAGTCGGTACAGGAATGAGATCAAAGTACACTAGATTTTCGTGCATGTTAATGATCGTATTGTCGGCGATATCGTTTGCTTCTCTTCTTGCCTTCACGAATTCATCAAATGATTTTGTTTTGTCCAAATCTTATGGGCGACGCTGGGTCATCGATGTCCGTGAAGGAAGCACTATATTGTGTCACTTTAAAATTGTTCCATTGTTTAAATTTATTTTCAAAATTCTCGTGATTACCGGTGAAAAGGAATCAAATCAACTTCCATATCTCGGTCATCTTTCTATATCCCCTAACCAAAACATTGGCACCCTTAAAGAATCAAAAGTCAGCTTCCGAGGTCAGCTTGCTTTGCAATAAAAAAAACTTTATATTGATATTCTATAAAAAAAAAAAAAAAAAAAAAAACCAGCTTAAAAGAATCCAAAGTCGGCTTCCGAGGTCGGCTTTGTTTCTAATAAAAATAACCTTTGTTTTGATGTCCTGTCGGTAAGTTCAAAGAATGAGTTTATTTACTGCTCGCTGTGTTTATTCACCACTCGGGCTACTATGCGCTTGGCATTTGTAGTTATAATTAGTACAAAAGGGCATTGATGTCTGCGGGTAATTAGTATACACATAGGTAACTTGCTTTAATAATAC
>JAECUM010073365.1:0-12733 GCA_016617855.1 Megalonaias nervosa | reverse complement strand
ATTAAGGCAAAAATTTCTTTTTTTCAGCCTTCGTAGGAACCCTTAATTTTCAAAAATAAGGTCTCTACAAAGTTGTAGGGTTCACCCTCTCTGCTGCTTAGCTTATACGAAAAACTAGGCTGACATATTTTAATAAAAAGTACGAATATTATTTACAGCAGAGCTTCTGCGAAATGCATTGCCTCGCCTGCATTCAATACTCAAAACATAGCAAATAAAAATTGTAAAATTAAACAATACTTTTCCTATGTGTTTGCTTCTGATTCATCCGTTTCTGAGACTGATGACTAATATAAGACCTCACTCGGGACGATCTGAAATGGGTTGTGGGCTTTTCTTTGGGTGGGAAGGGGGCTTTTACGCCTTTTTTCAGCACATGATAGGCTATACATGGAAGAAGAACCCGGGAAAACCCTTGGGAAGTACCATCGACCCACGGGATGCTACTGCCAAGCTTTCTCAGTACTCACATTGACCATTGAACTTCTTCGCTTAGTAAGGGTACAACGGGCATTCTTCAGGTGCAGTTCTGAATGTACTCGACCTAGGGACAAGTAGGTAGGAACTTATTACTCGGCCCAGCTAATCTTTACCCGGTCAGCACGAATGGACGTGAATTTTTTCCTGAATCCAACAAATTGAGCTACAGGTCTGTATACCATTGGTGCCATTGATAATTTCGTGGCGCAGGCTTACTTCTTGCACAGTTTGTATGGCCATTAAAGCTTAGGTGATGTTAATGCTAGTTTTCTTCTTGAATCGACATTAAGATTGTCAGAGGTTACAAAACTTTTAAGTGTCATATGGATAGGAGACTGCATACAGACAGTTTAAAAATAATAAACCTTGAACTTGTTCAACCCTTTCAAGCTGATAAACATTAGCAGCAGGGAGGGTGAACAGACCACTTGTCTGGATTGCTAATTATTAAAACAAAATTATGATCTTAATAGTTAACAATAATAACCCTACCACCGATTGGGTTTACTCATCTAGACAACTTGCATTTGGTCGCACCCTCCCTGCTGCTATTCATTTTACTTCTTGTATTTCATTTTTGTTTTTGTTATTCACATTTTCCGCTGCTGTAAGAATTAAATCTCGACCAACAATGGATAGAATAGTTATTTTGTCAATCTGCAGTTTTCTAACAACAGAGATAGAATAGTTATTTCGTCATTCTGCAGTTTTCTAACAACAGAGATAGAATAGTTATTTTGTCAATCTGCAGTTTTCTAACAACAGAGATAGAATAGTTATTTTGTCAATCTGCAGTTTTCTAACAACAGAGATAGAATAGTTATTTCGTCATTCTGCAGTTTTCTAACAACAGAGATAGAATAGTTATTTTGTCAATCTGCAGTTTTCTAACAACAGAGATAGAATAGTTATTTCGTCATTCTGAATGCTCTATCTGCGATGTTGAATCACAACATTTCCTAATAAATATAAATAAATGTTGTGATTCAACAACGGCGATAAATCGGGGATAGAATAGCTATTTCGTCATTCTGCAGCCTTTAACATATTTTAAGGGATCTGTACATAATTTATATTTTATTAGGAAATGTACACTTCCCTCAATGACATAAAATCAAGGATAGACTAGTCATTTTGTTATTCTGAATGTTCTATCTGCGTTTGTGGAAACGCCACATTTCCCAATAAAATATAAATTATGTGGCGTTTCCACATCTATTGATAGAACAGTCATTTTGTTATTCTGAATGTTCTATCATCGAATGGAGATAGAATAGTTATTTTGCTAATCTGAAGAATTATTTTTGTTATGCGGACTGTTTTCACGATGATTTAATAAAAATTCTTCAGCAGTTGGAGGTTTTTCTTTATGAGGTAAATATTTTAATTTTCTTTTATTGTAGTAGATCAACGTGGTTCTATAATTGTTTCCGCCACATTTTGTGCAAATATTTATTTTGCCTCGTACTCCATTACCACAGCCTAAACAGGATTTGATTCCTGTAGATCCTTTCCTGATCATATTATTGTGATAACCGCAATATTCTCCACGGCATCGCTTATTACACGTTTTTGTTGTTCCTTGAAACATCCACGCACAGTTATAAATCCCTGCTTGAAATTGCATTATATATAAATATATAAAATTTTAATTAAATATAAATTTGTGTAAAGTATTATTATATAGTGATGGAAGAAACGACCTTATACCAACCACTGATACACCAGCATCCGACCAAAAATGCAGTATGTCAAATAGTAATATTTTAATAAAAAATTATATTTATGATTCATCTTGCCCGATTGAAAATCCAATCAAATCTAGCGAAGATGAATATTTTGATAGCCTTGATGAACAGTTATTCAATGAACCACGTGATTATATCGTTGAATTGTTCGAAACAACTCCACAAAATGAATTAATCGATGTTGCCAAGTTCAGCTATTGACACTTTCGTGAATACTTTTCGATGTTTCTGAATTCGTTCAACGACGTTATTTGGCATTCAAGTAAAGAAGACGCAATTAATAACCTTATTGTTCTTGGTGTTAATAAGAATGAAAAATCATGCCAGGTAATAATTATACAACATTTTGATAAATTTTACGTGTTTGTATCAGATGGAGATTTTAATCGTTTCGCCGATGAATTTATCGGACAAGCATCAGTAACTGAAATAATTCCTAGATTTCGTTCAAGGTATCCTGTATTTGATCTTGATACAAAATTCATTCTTGAAAAATTAACATATCGTCACAAGGAAACTGAAAAAAGCAAACAAACCAGCAAATCAGTATCAATGAAATCATCGATTATTTCTCGCAATTATCTTGTTGCTCCAGTGATCGTGTATTTGTGTTTGAAACGAATAGTGGTTATCATGTTCTTTGTAAATCAACACCAGTGACGTCTGACCAGCAACGGGATTTAACAAACCGCGCCGCAGATGAAAAGAATCCCGGTTGGAGCATTGATAGACAAGCTGGTCTTCACAGCATCAAATTGAATAAAACAAAATCATACAAATCAGGAAAAAATACAGCATGTAAAAAACTAATAGATCCTATTGGTAATTTTACTGCGTCTGAATTATTAACATGTCCAACTTCGATTCAGCTTAAATATACAAGATGTGACAACGATAAAATAGCGGCGACAAGATCATTATTGATCATGACAACATTTCCACAGAAGATGTTGAGCGAATATCAACGGCGTTGACAGGAGAACCTGATCAATTAATCAGTATTGTTAATATGTCTCAAAATCGATATACGATATCAAGAAAACTAGGTCATCACTGTAACATTTGCGAGCGTCGTCATGGATATAATTATGCTCACGACGCCATTGAAGATAAATGTGATAATTGTCTTGTATTTGTCAACGAAAATTATTATTCTATAGTTTGCCCGAGAAGTGCTGGAAAAAAATAACCGTTTCTCTCGATGCTACAATCGACGATCAAATACAGAAAGTGATCAGCGGAGAGTCCAACAATCCAGCAATAAAGCAAATCATCGATGGGTTGCCCACAAAACACATCGACAAGAAATGTATCAATTATTTGATTAGAACAAGACATAAACGCCATTATCCTGGATATTTCAGAGAACGAAATCCAGACTTTTCATATATCGCATTACCAGCTCATGAAAACGGCACAGGGTGTAAAATAATCCATGACGAAGACTATATCGATGGACCAGCATGTGGAATGGGAAAATCAGAAGCAGTTTGGAAGTCACTGAAGGATCATCAGTCCGTGGCTGTTATTAGCTATCGTAAGACATTTTCTGAAAAAGTAAAATCAGACCACGGCATAGAATTGTATTCTGATATTACCGGTAATATAATATTTCAGCCTGACGACAAGCGACGTGTTGTTATTCAATGGGAATTCTTACATCGAATAAAAGGCGTTCCGGACGTGCTAATCGTCGGTGAATGGCACGGAATTCGACGACAGCAGTTTTCATCAGCTCGACTTAGTAAAGAACGCTGGGAGAAATTCCCTGGGCCATGTTGAGAGAACCAGTCATTGTATCACCGGTGGATAGTAAACGATCACTGATCACAGTTCCGGTCGCGTCGTTGTTGCTGTCCACATATTTTTTGTTGCCACATCATCGTCTGATCTTGGTCCTGTCACATTGATAATTGTATTTCTGCTCATGTTGAGATCGCCATACATAATATATCCAATTCTTCTGATGCGTCCGGCAATTTCTGCCATGAGTGTTAGAATTGATTCCTCCGAGTTTTTAATTTTACCGTTTTTAGTAAACACAACTAAGTTATCTTCAGTCTCATCTGGAACTCGCAAAATAATATCTGTCAACGGGATATTGCTCGTCTTTAACCGTTCTTGCTGATCCTGAAAAACAACAATTTTATTTTGGTCCACATCTGCGACACGTAAAAGATCAGCGAGTTCATTCTTGACCTCGTTAAGGGTTGCATATTTGGATAAGTCACCATGAGGCTTCCCCTGATTAAGACTCGGAGCAGATCTTCCTTAAATATCTACCATTGTATATTCACTAAGACCTGTTTAAAACGTTGGACAACGCGGTATACTCGTGCACGACTTTATGAGGCGGTGTCAGCGACCTTGACACAGCGTCGAGCACAGCGAGTACTTCACGGCCACATATTGGCGGATCAGTTATTGTCTGTGTTGGTAATGTTGAATACCAGACGGGAGTGTTTTTAAAAATTCCTTCGGTGGTGCCAACCCATACGAATCAAAATAAACAACTCCACGTGGATCAATCGCATATGCAACCCAGCGAGTACCTGGATCAGAACTTCCATCGAGATTAATGATACCGGTTTCAACACGATTTGGTTATTTTCGTAATTGATCACGCATAAAAATACTTCTGAAGTTTTTGATGTTTAATCGCCGAGCAGCATCAAGTAAATCAAAATTGGACATGAGAAGCATGTTTAGCGAAGTGTCCCGGGCAGTCTCAGACGGGAGCCGCTCGGGGCTTGACCGTACCACGAATGAGGGGTTCCTGCCAGTGTTAGACCCCGTCCTTTTTTGGGAGGTCTTTAGTTCGCGACCTGTTGCTTTCTTTAGTGCCATCCCAGCGGCAGTTCCAACAGCACCAGGTGCAGCTGCTTTTGCAATAGCTGGAGCTTCAACGGCTATCAACGCTGGTATAGCTGCAAAAGGTGGAAATATACCACCAGTCTTGGCAATATCTTTAACGGCACCCGCAGAAAGATTACGTCTAACACCAGCCGCTTATCGTTTGGCGTCATTGAAGTGCCTGTATTGACGTTCTGTCAGTGATAGTTTATTTTTGGACCACCTGCGATCTGTGCTGATTTCAGCAATATTTTTATTCCAGAATTCCTTTGTCATACTGATTGCAGCTTTTTTATTCTGACCAGGAGTCAGAGTGACATTAACATGATGATATGACATTATAATATCATGAGCGATTTAATTACTGTTTGTATACTCGGATCGCAAGCGATTCAATTACATGTTTTCCACTGAGGCATCAAAGACTCTCATTCGTCCACCAACACCTTCAAGCAGCAGTTTTGTCTGAGAGTATAACAGCGATTACTCGATAATCAGTAACATCAACTGGCAAATGAAAATGTATATCAACGACTGTCTGAACAAATCTAGGTGTTCCAGCGAGAAGTAGCAGATCGGATACAACATCGAGAAATCCCGCTGAGATATTTGCAAACCAGAATCCACATTCTGATCACGCCCCATGAATGACATCAAGCGATGATAAGCACGTGCAACGTGATTATTTTCAAAATAGCAACACTTCTTCAGCGGGTTCTTGATGTCTATTTATCTTTATAGAAACTTCACTAACCCTAAGTTGGTCAAATACCATATGATTTCGTATTTGAGAATTCAGTCGTCGGATATCCTGAAAAGCTATAAATACATGTCGTGGTGCTGAAACTCCCTGTTGTGATGCGATCTGCCATGCAAATGTGTCAACAGTTGCGCTCGTGATTGAGTCTGTAGTCATCGTCAACCATCATACCGTTGATCTGCCGCCGCTGTTCATCAAAGAGAGTAGCCGTTGTTCTCCAGCGAATGATGGTGACATTGTTGGCATCCACAACCAAAGCATTGTCAGTGTCACATTTCTTTGAAGTGCCGTGGTTTCAGCTGGATCATCTTCTTCAGCGTGCCAATTAGTATGGCCATCCGTGCCCTTTCAAACGAAAGCAACTGTGTGTTTTGCGCCGAATATAACTTTTCTAACATTTCTGCAGAAACCAAAAATATGTGACAGTGGTATTGCACAGCTAAAACTCCCCTGAGCATCAATTTGATTTTTACGTGCTGATAATCCAGGTTAAAATTTGCATTTACAAAGAATAAACTTTCAACATCGGCGTTGTCATCCTCAGCAGTAACGTTTTGGGGGCGTCGAAAAGTATAAGGTCGGCTCTCAGCGCGATCAACAGTATCTTTTGCAAACATTATTGACGGACCAGCGGACCGTGTATAATCATCGCTGTATCGGGATAGCCCCAATATTGTCGTAGCAACATCAACGTCATTGATTTCTTTATCAGCAATAATATATCGTGCACAGCTGAATAATGCCATAATTCCGTTATTAACAAATCCACCCTGCTCATCACCATAATGATTACCATCGATTTTTACCAGTCTACCCTGAACTTCAATGAATGCATCGGCGGGCAAGAAATATTTTGATGTATCTTGGACTTGTAGTTCGATTCGTCCTCCACTTTGGTTTGGTTCTCGTGCTTAATAAGAATAATATTGATAATCACGCACGGACTCATCCTTGAATAGTGGCGAGTCCATGTCAAATGCCGGATCAGATACACGTTTGAACATTATATTTATATTTGCTGCTGTCTGTAATGATGCTCCACTGACGTTTAATGTCGGACACGACGAGATAACCCACTACCTGCTACCAGATTTGCAGTTATATTCCGAGCTTCTTCACCGGCTAACTCCTTCAACCGTTCACTTGCAGATTGATTTATTATTTTGCTAACATTTGTAGACATAACACTCGGTGCTGGGCAATTTTACAAGCTGCGGTTTTCGTCGTATTAATCGGTCTAGTCTATCTATGATTGCCGAGAATGCTATACTAGCAACATCACCAACAACACCAATACCTTTCTCACGAACAACGTCAATAGCTTTCATTCCCAGTTGCTTTGCAACCGGTACTGCTTTTGGGACAATCCTTCTGAATAACCCCTGAACAACATCACCGAGGCCATCTCCGTAGATCGCTTTGTATGTTGGTAATTGTGAATTTATCACCCTGACCATTACAGGTCCACGTTGGGCATTATGTATGATCATATTATTTTATTGTCACTGATCTAATTGCATCAATCGCTGCGACAACCATCAACGATTTCATTGATGAGGGACCGATAAACACTAATATCCATGATACCGCCTGCAAATTATCTCTGACAAATAGCAGCTGCTTCATTAATGATTTCTGGGGAATTCTTACCGGCTCGTTTTCCGCCAATCAGAATTTCTAATCGTTCAACATCGGCAGGAACATTATTGGGACATGGAGTTATAAGACCACTTCCCCTGGTACCTATACCAGGAGTGACGAAACCACTTCCAGTGGCACCGGGGGAAGCAGGATTTGCATCATTCCATTCTTCTTCTTTCTTACTTGTTGTTTTGACTGGTTGCTGTGATTGCTGTTGTTTTTGTTGGTAGATATTTACGGACGATCTGCTCGGAGTCTTAATCAGGGGAAGCCTCATGGTGACTTATCCAAATATGCAACCCTTAACGAGGTCAAGAATGAACTCGCTGTATTTTTACGCCCGTCTTTGGAAGCTTTAGTTCGGTCTCAAATTTTGATCTGTCTATCATCGCTACTTTAGTGTTATTAACGCTTGTATTTTTCACCCGTCGTAAGAAGCTTTATTTCGGTCTGAAAATCTGTTCTGTAGCAGCAGAGAGGGTGAACAGACCATTTGCTCGAGTCCTTATTGATGAAAAATAAAGCTTCCTACAAAAGCTGAAAACACAAGGTCAATAACACCAAACTGAGGCCTCTAACCGACCAAGATTTCTCTAATTGGGTTATCTCATTTTGTCACTTTATCGCTGACGTTTCTTATGGCGTGACCCGGACACTCTCTGTTGGTCGTCACCCTCTCTCTGCTGTAATTAAATCATCGTTATATCAATAATGGAACCTGATACAGCTAGATTAGTATGAGACCGACTAGAGGCAATTAAAAAATATCTCCCCGTCCGTGATTCTGTCAAAAAAAAATTACAAGCATTCAGGAGTCTCACGTGGAATTTGTAGAAGGTGTAGAACAATTATTTAAACCAATTGTCGAACCAACAAAGAAAATTGTTACAGCAACTGAGGCAACACAAAAAGCTCTTGAAACATTACCTGTTGATATTGCTGGCCGTATTCAAGCAGCTCAACCACCACACGTTCAACCTCCTCAACCACAACCTGAAGATCAAGCACAACCTCTGCCAAGACTCAGAACTAAGATAACAGAAAAATTTACGGAGGAAGGTATTACCGCTATCAAGGACCCAAACCAATTAATTGATATTGCCTCGTTTGGATATCGTATTAGAGATAAGTATGTAAAACCCGTATATGTTAAATCTTTAAAATCTACCGACTGGATTTGGGATGTATATCGCATCGCTACTAATACTCCGCAAATCAGAGGGGAAAATGTTAGACATTTTGACTTTTTTGTCAAGACAGTCATCGTCTTAAAGAAACAATTCAGGAAAGGAGACAAAGAGAAGAAGGAATGGAGTTGCGATCTAAACAAGAAGAAGAAGATTTGGAATTTAAAGAAATTAGACAAAGGAGAGAATTACGTCCAACAAGTAAGAAAAAACCCAAAGAAACAACTGGAAGTGGCCTTATTACTCTATGCCCTATCAACGTTCTTGCCCACGTGGACAGAATAGAAATTCTGATTGGCGGAAAACGAGCCAGAAATAATTCCCCAGAAATCATTAATGAAGCAGCTGCTATCTGTCAGAGATTATTTAGAGGCGGTATCATGGATATTAATGTGTATCGGTCCCTCATTAATGAAATTGCCGATGATTATTTCAGTGATTAAAGAAACGATATAAAATAAGATGATTATGCATAATCCTCAACGTGGACCGACCATTCTCAGGGTGATAAATTCGAGATTACCAACAATCTATAAAGCAATCTACCGGGATGGACTCTGTGATGTTGTTCAGGGTCTATTTAGAAGGATAGCCCCAAAAGCAATACCGATTGCAAAGCAACTGGGACTAAAAGCTATTGACGTTGTTCGTGAGAAAGGTATTGGTGCTGCTGGTGATCTTGTTAGTAAAGCATTCTCAACAATCAAGGATAGACTAGCACGATTAATACGACGAAAACCTCAGCCAGAAAAATTACCCAGCACCAAAGTTATGCCTGCAAATGTTAGTAAAATAAGAAATCAAGCCGCAAATCAAAAATTACCAGAGTTAGCTTGTGTACCCATGTCAGAAAAAGAAAAAAATATAACCGCAAGTTTAATAGCAGGAAGTGATCTTCGTGTTAGACGATAACATATATAATAAAGGTGTTTAAACGTGTATCTAATCCCTCATTTGACATGGACACGCCAGTTCTCAAGGATGAATCTGTGCGCGATTATCAATATTATTCGTATGATGCACGAGAACCTAACTCACATGGAAGAATTCAATTACAAGTTCAGGATACAATCAGATATTTTTTTTTACCTGCAGTGGCATTCATTGAAGTAGAATGCAGACTTTTACAAGCAGATGGTGCAGGAATCGGAATTGGTGATAGACCTGGTTTTGTTAACAATGGTATTATGGCGTTATTTAAAAGTGCCATATACATGACTGACGGAAAGAATATTGAATCAATTCAGAATGACGTTGATATTGCCACGACGATACTTGGCCTTGCAAGATACAGCGATGATTACTCAAGATCAGCTGGTGCATCAATGATGTTTGCAAAGGATACAACTGATCATCCAGAAAGCAGAAACGTAAATATAGGTAACGTAAGAAACGCTGCTGGGGATAACCCTACCCCTGCAGTAATATCAATGAACGATGAATTCAACTTAGGATTTGCGGCACGTAGATTAATGTTGAATGGTGAAGAAGAATTTTCAGGTGTGATTCCACTATCACATATATTTGGATTTTGCAGTCATGTCAGAAAGGTCATTTTCGGAACCAAGCATATAGTTGTACTCGTTAGAAAAGACAACGACAATGATGCAGTCTGGCGACCTGACGCAGTTGGTGCATATATAGTAAGACTAACAAAACTTTCGTTGTGGATGCTAGTAATGACTCCAACAATACCTGAAGAAGAACGTCTACTTTCTTTTATGAGTCAAGGTGGTAAATCAATGTTATCATGGTTGACGATGACAACAGACAGTATTTCAAGTGAAGTTGTTGGTTTATTTCCATGGCATATAGCATCACAGCAGGGTGTTTCTGCACCGAGACATATATTCATCGCATTTCAGGAAAATGCACGAGAAAACACACAAACACGAAATCCAATGGTATTTGACCTGCTTTGAGTTAGTGAAGTTTCTTTAAGGATAAACGGACATCAAGAACCGACTGAAGAAGTATTACTGAGTTTTGATCGCAATCATGTAGCACGTACTTATCATCAGTTGATGATATTTATAGGGCGTGATGAGAATGTTGATTCTGGTTTGCAGATATCTCAGCGTGATTTTACAACGCTGTATTCAATATATTACTTTTCGTTGGAAAATTTAGATTTATTCAGACAATCTGTCGTTGATATACACTTCCGAGCTCGTGTAGCATTATCACCACCAAGAATACCTGGTCCACCAGTTATTCCCGGTGGTTACAGAGCAACAGCTGTTATACTCAGCGATAAGATAATGTTACTTGAAGGTGTTGGTGGACGCATGAGAGTTATTGATGCCCCCGTAGAAAACATGTACTTAGATCACTCATGATAATTATAATGTCATATCATCATGTTAGTGTTATTCTGACTCCTGGTCAGATTAAAAACTACAATCAGTATCAAAAGAAAACTGTGGAGTAAAAATATCACTAAAAAAAGAAAAAATCACAGGCGGCCCAAATAAACTATCATTGTCAGAACGTCAACTCAGCTACTTCAATGAAGTCAAACGATCAAAGACAGGCATAAGACTTAATCTTTCTGCGGGTGCCATTAAAGACATCGCTAAGACGGGTGGTATATTTTCACTTCTCGCAGCTATACCAGCGTTGATAGCCGCTGTAGCCCCAGCTGTTGCACAAGCTGCTGCGTTAGGTGCTGTTGGAAATGCTGCTGGGGTGGCATTAAAGAAATCAACGGGTCACGGAATAAAAAGATCTAAGAAAAAGGGAAAAGGTCTAAGACTGCCAGGAACTCCTTATTCATGGTACGGAAAAGGTCTAAGACTACCCGGGACACTTCGTTGATTCTTCCTATGTCCAATTTTGATTTACTTGATGCTGCTAAGCGATTAAACATAAAACATTTCAGAGGTGTTTTTATGCGTGATCAATTACCGCACAAACCAAGCAATGTTGAAACTGGTATCATTAATCTCGATAAAAAATCTGGTCCAGGTACTCATTGGGTTGCATACGCGATTGATCCACGTGGAATTGTTTATTTATTACGGGTTGGCACCACCAACAGAATTTTTAAAATATGTGAGCAATATGCGAAGTATTCCAATCTGGTATTCAACATTACCAACATAGACAATAACTGATCCGCCAATATGTGGCCGTGAAAGTACTCGCTGTGCTCGACGCTGTATCATCATCAACAACACCATCTCATAAAGTCGTGCACGAGTATACATCGTCGTCCAACGTTTTTAACAGGCATTAGTAAATATAATGGTACATATTTACGGAAGATCAGCTAAAACTAAAACCCAACAACGCCAGGTGAAGATTTACTCAAGCAAGTAACGAAACAGATAAATGATGAATTATCTGACCTCTTAAATCTTGCAAATATTGATCCAAATGAACTGGTAATATTTCAGAACCGTGAAGGAAAACCGTGAATTCTGAAATTTCGTAGAAACATAAACGGAACAATTCATGAAGTTTTTGGAAGTCCAGCAGTTGTTGACATAAAACTCTCTGAAATTAACACAAAACTCATCTCAGTGGAATTCTTGATATCGTTGAAAAAACTAATCTGATTAAAATTCCTCACAAGCAGATCATCAATGTGGTATACACAGTATCATCAGGATCATCAACATGGTCACAGCAAAATAACACTATCAGACATACCGCAGAAGTCACTGTGTGTACAGGCTGTCCGTGTTCAGCTCTGCAAAATTTAGGATATTTACCACGTATCCATGGCGTCATTCAACTGATGATTTTTCTGGAACTGTGTCTATTGTGTTAAATAAAGATGCTGAAGAAATATTTTTACTGGAACCATCTGATAAAAAATTAACCGCAGCTTCCTACTGGTGGTGTCTGGAATTTGTAGCTAAAACACCTCAATTAATCACTTAATAAAAGTATAACGAATCAAAATCCAATCGACGTTCTTCGTTTTAGATAGTCAAGTATGTACATGGCAAACTAAGCTAAAACATATCGTTGACGATTATAAAGTAAAAGTAAACAAATATTGCAGACGTGTGGTTGTCATTGATATAATTGTTTATTCAGTTTCTGCTATCATCGCG
>JAECUM010073363.1:0-16665 GCA_016617855.1 Megalonaias nervosa | reverse complement strand
ATCACCTCATAAATATGCATAGGCACATAAAAATCATCCAACATCTTAACTATATTAGCATATTTACGAATTTTGATTAAAAATCAGGCCCGAATACAGTGCCTCAAGTGGTAAGAAGCTCAACCATTAACGGTAAGGCCACCTCATAAAAACAAAAATAAAAATAAGTGTAGACCTTGCTCCTAAAAGAAGCATATTATTATGCTAAAAGCCTATTTATCAAGTTTAATACGAGTGTGACCAGAAATAAAGTTGTCAAAGTGTGGACAAACTCAACCAATAAGATGATCAGCTCATTAACAAGCAAGGATTTTGCTCACAATTATACTAGATTCAAGATTCGAATGAATTAAGCCTATTGACCAGATTGTTAAAAACCATAAATACAGTCTTTAGATGGCAACAAGCTTAGCCAATCACTTGGAAGTTTACCCTGTTATTATGTGTGGATCCCACACATTATTCAGCTGCATCATATAAGCCTAGGTTTGAAGTTTGATCACAATTAGATGAAAAATATGGCTTAAAGAGTGCCAGAGAGTTCAACCAGTCAGAAATTAATATGTGTGGATCCGATTTGCCAATTAAATTATTCAAAATCTTATTGGTGTAAGTATATGTACCTAGTTTGATCAAAATCCATTCAGAAATTTCACTGCAAGAGTGGTACCAAGATCAAAAATGAGATGCAAGATCTCTTCACTAGAATGCATGGATCTGAAATGTACTCACACTAAATTTTCTAATGTAGTTCCAGCGTTGATTTCTTCTGAATTGGATTGGTGCCATTCCAGCTACCACTGTAAACCGATGATCGGCATACGTTAGTTTAGGTAACAATATTTTCAATGGAATCAGAAGAAACGACACGGTATTATTTTGCACCCCACCCACTTAGAAAACTTGTTGTCAACCTTTCTAAATAATGTTTTGATAGTTGTTGTTGTGCAGATATTCCAAAATTTTCATACGACTGTGATAAAGTTCCGAAAGCCTGTGTTTGATTTTAGTTCAGTTTACTGATACAGAATTCAACTCCATAAATATTCTAGCATGTACTTAGAACTGTTTACTCAAACTTCAGAACTTGTTTACTCAGATTGTCTAAATGTATGTTTCCCACAGACAGCTTATATTTCTCAGTTAATAATTCAAATCAGAAATCTACATAATTATGCACTATAATTAGTAATAATGTCACATTAAAAATTTCTCGATAGAAGATGCTGCTCAACAGAAGCAAAAGGTCGTCAGCTCCTACAGTGCCAATTTTAGTGCTACTAACCATTATGATGGGTGCAAAGAGAGTGTTGCTCTAATGAAGTAACGGAGGAATTAAATTATCAACAATACTATTTGTACTCTCAAACCACAACAAAATCACAACAATTGTATGATTTAAACCGAAAGTCTAAAATGGCAAGAAATAATGGTTCTGTTAAACATTTTTATGAGAACAAACATTTAGTTCATAGGGAAATAGCCTCGTCTCATAGATGTAACAGCGTCAGATAAACAAAACGAAACAAAATACTCAGAAGATTAGGTTATATTCCTCATACTGAACACAGCCCTTTATTGCACTGGTGTAGGAGGAAATACATTGTCTTACACACGTACATTCATAGATAGGCTTGATCATAGTCTCGACAGTTCATTTGACAAATGCAGCAACAAGTGGATTGTTTGCCAGTGCAAAATTCTCTAGTAGGCTCCTATGAGTTACAAGCTGTCATGGAGTGGACCCCCTGACGATGTGGGCCCCCGGAATTTTGTCCTAGTTGTCCTACCCTGACGCGGCCCTGCAGTTTTCAACGGTCTTTTTTTAATGTTTTTAGGCTGTTCCAGAATATTATGTTATGCTGTTAAGCAACAAAGTTGTATCAACTTTCCAGTAAGTTCACGATATCAAATTTCTACAACGCTATATAACAACGTTCCCACCACTATACTATAGTGCTAACTTGCCGCAAGGTTGTTGTAACGTTCATTTGTTGGCTGGGTAGCACATTACTTATACAGAGCTCAATATACATTGTGCATTAACCCATCTCACACTCATTTCTTTGAAAATCATTTAGTAAGACATGTCACGTGTAGATAGTATAAATCACGTATATTGTCTGCGTTAGTTCGTATCTAGTGTATGTCCGCCATAGTAGATTTTGTCAAATTAATTTGTCTCTCATTTATTCTTTGGAAAGAAAATCGAATCCTTAAAAACGATAGAAGTTGCGGACAAATAAAAGACAACCATCTCTGACAAAACTTGTAATGAATGAATGCCTTGCGGGAATATTTTGCCAACAGAAGCAAGATATGGGCTGGGAAACATTTAACGAGGCCCGTTTAGTAGATAAGCTAGACTTCGTTGACTGTGTTTGTTTCGCTATTATTTCAGTCAAGTGCAAAGAATAAATTCTTTCTGTAGTTTGCTAGTGACTGCATACGAAATTCACAGGGTTTCTGTGAAATTTGCAATGGACTCGTCTCTAGCACATAGTACAATACGAATTGCACACTGACCGCATACATCTAGTATATATCACTAACAAACTATATAAGTGCTAGAATACAGATTTAGAACAAACACATACATAGCACTATGCAGACACTACTATACACTACACACTAACATAGCACCTGGTATAGATATAGAACACTGAACACATCCAAGAACGTGCATCAGACTTTTCTTATACTTGCCATTAAGAAGTACTCTTGTGTTGCATTTCTTTGCTAGAGAGGAAGTCGTAAGTGAGAACCAATACATTGTATGCAGAATCTCATTTTATGGACATATTTTATAATAGATTCGCCTAGTTTTATATTACCATCCTGCAAACACACTCAAGTTTTTACTCGAAAAATTAATTAACACCCACCTTTTCCTAGTGTCAGTAATGTATTAACTAATGTTATTTGTTAAAGCTAACTTGCAATGATGACAAAATCTTCTGTATTTACCGTGCTTGGAAATAGAAATAGTAATATTCATTTTGCCGTTTCCAGGAAAGACCTACAGTATGGCTGCCTCAGTTAATCCAATCAAAATTACTCCGTCTCTCCATAATTCAATATGTCCCAAACAAGGTGAGTAATACATGAGCTGAGAATAAATAACAATTAATTAACCTTAATGATCTTTATCAATAATGTATCTTAACGTTAATTAAAATTAAAGGTCACACTTTTCCCTCACACAATAACTTATAAAAGGTAGTGAGTAAAATCAATAAATTTTAACTCCACAATGATACTTAAAGTATTTGATTCACGCTTTTCGAAATAGCGTATGAAATTTGCTACTTTAAGTTATTCTCTCTCTCTCTCTCTCTCTCTCTCTCTCTCTCTCTCTCTCTCTCATATAAATGTAACAGGCATTTCCACTGAGTTGCCCGAAAACGTCTTTTATGAACAGCTGACTTTGACTACGTATGAGAGATAAACGCCAACAGTATATCTTCAAATACATTCGCTTTTAAATTTCACATGACAACATAAGGGACCCACCGTTTAAACTTTTCGGGAAGAGGGAGCCTTGGTAATTCTTTTAAAAAATAAAAAAAACCACGGCTCTCAAAGAGCTTGAAAATATATTCTTTCTGTGGTTTATAGCAAAATAAACCCCTATTATACCCATTATATCACTTGCAAAATATTAATTATAATAAGGTACAAACAAATATTAACCACATCGAATGCATATGTCGTTTCCATACCAAGAAACAAACGAAAATGTAAATAAATGGTAGGCATATAAGGTTATTGAATGGTTTCCGTCTAATCGTGAAGAAAGAACACATGTTCAGCACAATATGATCACAAAACTAATTCGTATTTTAATTTTCAAGTGTATCATTATGACCAACATAAAATAATCAGCAGATGTATAGAATACCTACACTTTTGGAATTAAATTTTAGTACCTCCCGTGCAATATATTGTAAAATGTTTACACTTCTGTCTAATTTCAGATATAACAAATCATTAATTTTGCATCTCTATTTAATCTTACATGACTGATATTTTGTTCGATACAGCTCATCAATCTTTAATTCCGTATCACACATTCCGTATTGCACACCTAAAATATCCGTATCGCACAACCAGCCTGGAACTCCTTTCATAAGTTGAAAAATTAAATAATAGCCCACTTATACGATATCCTGAATGATTTATTGCTATACGTTTTAAATTATCCAAAAATGCCAACACTCGTTTGTAATTTTAAGAAATGCAGTTATATTTCGTGAAAAGGGCCGCTTTTGGGGTTGGGAGTAATGGGAGAGTACCTTAAGGAGCAAATGTCAGCTTTTACGTGCATTTTGCGGTATATAGGCAGAGAAATTAGAGTTTGTTCAGGTGGACAACATTATCTCGGACAGAATGTTTGACAGTGGGTTCTCAGATGAAGCTGGAGAGAGAGAGAGAGAGAGAGAGAGAGAGCTTTTCCGCCTAAATTTTGTATTAAATTTTTAAAAAATCCAGACAAAGTAAAAAAGAATCTATTTAGTTAAGTAAGTATTCAAGGCATGGTTAGAAATGCCCCACGTTTCTAAAAGGTATACTCTATTTTTAATTCCCAACAAACATTCCACAATGTAAATCATCTATACTACCAAACAGTTAAAATCTATTTCAGCTTCAGAGTTTCAAAAATGGTCTGCATAATAATAATTTTTAAAACGAGCACGTTTAAGTGGAGGGACGTAAACTTGTCTATTAAAATTACCGAGGACTCAGATCGATTTAATAAATATGAGGATAAAACTGACAAATAATGCAGCATAAAGGCAGACGTATCAGAGAGATCTGCAGCTTGTGACCCAATTATAGAACACGTCACATTGCTCATGTACGTGCTCTAAGTCACTTTTTGCAACTCGAGGTATCATTTTGGAGAATTTGATTACCCGTACCTTTAAATGGCGTTTATTCAATTTATTCGTCCCTAATACATCAAACTTTCATTGAAGTTTATTGTATAGATTCATCGAAAAATGCTTAACGGCAAATTCAGTGATAACGTAATCTACATTATTAGGCACAGTCAAGCAAGCGGTGTCGTCTCGTTTAAACCAGCTTAGTTTTTAAATTTATATTAATAAATGGGCTTACAAGACCTGTGTGACTTATACTATAGAAGTATTATCATAACGTTATGCACAGCGTTAGTGAGATCGCTGGCTTACAATAACAGAAATTGGAATGTACTATACAAGAAGTTCTATTTAAACTTGAGTGTATTTAATTACTGTTTGTATGTAAAATTTGCCATGAAATTTGCTTGGAAGTACAGTTTCTCACCCATGCGACAGAAATATCTACAGGTCATGTAGGCATTCAGCACCGACCATTTCAATACTGGGTGCTATTTTTTTATTTGATTTTACATCAAATTTAAATGGGAATTATTCACTTTATTTGGATCCTTATAAATCCATATTCCTCTGGAAGGTCATTAATTTACAAGTCCCGAGAAGTATATACGACAACATCAGTGTTAAAGTACGTGGGCCCTAAAAATATGGCCCAGTACAATCCGAGTTGAATGTCGCGCTGTGATGTCAATAAAATTTACGCATGTTGACTGAAAAAGAATTTCTACTACTCTATCGTATGACGATTAGATTCAACGTGCTCTTTTCTTGGCCCAGCTTAGTATCTGGCTAAAAGTCCATAGTGATCGATAATTTTCATCTGGATGTTTCTTCATGACAGTTAAGGTGCAGAGCATTCAATAATTAGGATTGAATAGACTCTGCTAAAACAAAATTAATTAATACTAAATTTTAAAACAACAATTTATATTTAATTTAATATGCGTTATTAAGTAAACATACATACATGACCTATCTGTTTTGACTTTTAATTTAGTCCCGGCCATGTAAATATACATGTTGCGGGCTGTACAATAGCTTTAAGAAAACGCCAAATGCCTAATTCATTTTTTAAAAAGTATTCATTAAAAATGTGTTTAAAGACTGTATGAATAAAAAGCGGATATAAATAAATACAAAACCACATAAGTGTTTTGTTCCGATTCGGTGAAAGAACACCGTTTGATACGGTGTAGGAACATGGTCTGGGATGACGGCCTTTACATTCATACGCCGTATCAAACTCGTTCTTTCCGCCCGGTCGGAACAAAACATGTATGTAGTTTTGTCTATATATCCATTCAAATGTTTGAATGTACCAACAAGAAAGAACCAAAAAGTGAAAAAACTTTACTTTCCCAATTTTCATTTGAAAACATATTAGCCACGTTCATAAAGAATCTGACTAACTTTTTATTAAAGAAATGAAATTAGTGATTACTTCAATAAAATCGTGATTTGTCTGTGGATCATGTCCTATTTTCAAAATTATCAGATAAAACTAGATTACATTACCACTTATCACGTTAAGAATGAAAAACAATTTTTAAGTGACGTTTGCAGAGTGTCCGAAGTAGGGAGGCCATGTTTTGGATTAAATTATTTTGAATATTTTCATGTCACTCGATCATTCTTCAAAACATAAGAATCGTGTTCTTGTTATTAAAACTGATGCCGCTAACATTTTGAATTCCACGACCGTGTGTTAGTAATACACAAAGTTGTCTCCCTTCTGGAGTAACCTGCATCATTTTTAGATTCCTTCCCAATGTAATACATGATCCTCTGTTTGTCTACAGTGGTTCCTAATGCGCCTTTCAGATTATTACATTTAGATGTATTAAATTTATTCCCCTTAAATGCCACAGTTATTATGGTGTTTCATGCGGTGTAATATATCCGTTGTCCATCCTAATAAATAGTGTGTAATACTCCAGCCCAAATTGTCATTTGACTTAATTCTGTTAATGATTTTGGCTGAGGTAACGTTTTCAAGCAATGACTCTCTCTCTCTCTCTCTCTCTCTCTCTCTCTCTCTCTCTCTCTCTCTCTCTCTCGCACCGGTGGCCTAAGTGGTTAGAGCGTCCGCCTCGGATGCGGGAGGTCGCGTGGTTCGAACCCTGGCCGAGTTATACCAAAGACTTATAAAAATGGTTCTAACAGCTGCCTCGCTAGGAGCTCAGCATTAAGAGGTTAGTGTTAGAACTGGTCGGCCCGGTGTCAGGATAATGTGACTGCAGACATCGTACTAATATGAATGAAATTTTTTTAAAGTTACTTTAAAAATCAAAATATCACACACACACACATTATTATTATTATTATTATTATTATTATTATTATTAATGTTATTATTCTACAGCAGACCCTTTATTTCGGTTGGCAGTAACAGCTTTCATTAATTACCTAGAGAAAATATACCTTTTCCCACAGCTGATTGTAGTTAAAGCATATAAAAGAGAGGATCAAAGCTAACATTATGTCTCACAATGCGTGTAATTTTTAAAGACATCAACTGACTGACTGAAAATTATATTTTCTATTTGGTATTTTAATTTTCTTGTTTAATACGATCTTCAATGTGTATTATTTGACACATGGGATGAATTTCACCAGAAGAATCAACAGCAGTTATCTGAGAATATTTACAATTTTGGAAATAAATTCAAATACATTCTCACTGTGGAAATAAATTCAAAAATATGCCTTCCGAAAAATTTTAAAGTATTTATATTTCTGTCTGATTTCTATTATGGTAAGTTGTCAACTGCGTAATTCGCAGATGTATATCAATGAAGGCGTTTGAATACAAGAATAGAAATAATAAAGGACTGAGAAAGATTAGAACTTTCCAAATTTCACAATAGTAAAAATATCCTTAAGACAACACCTCAAACAATAGCTTTGGCATACTAGCGAAGACTATGTATAACAATTCATTAGAGAAATGAAATGGCAGAATTATTTCAAGGATGTTTTGACACGTCTGTTGATGGTGTCCTATCGTCTAATTGATCAGAAATATGTAGATTGCTTTGCTACATAGCTCACTTAACTTTAGCAATTATAAAAGGTGCCATTTGCAGAATTTCCGAAATAGGGATATCCTCATTTGCATTAACATATTTTAAACACTTTCACGTCATTCGAGCTTTCTTCAAACACAAGAATCGTGTCGTTTTTGTCATTGAAGCATATACCATGAGGATTCTCAAAGTCTATGATCGTGTAATAGAAACGCACCGAGTTGTCTACCATCTGGAGTAACCTGTATCACACATTTAGACTCCTTTCCACAGCAGTAAACGATCCCTTGTTTGTCTATAGTGATCCCTGACGCGCATTCAAGATCATTGCTTTCAAACGTGTTCAGTTTATTCCCTTTCATATCCATGGTTACTATGGCGTTCTTTGTAGTGTAATATATCCTTTGTCCATCCTGACTGACACAGTGTGTATTGTGCGCATCTAATTTGTCATATAAGTTAATTCTATTGAATGATTTTGTCTGAAGTACCATAAGTAAGCAACGAGTCTGTCCCATCAACTTCACATATGTCCACAATAATGTTCTGTTGGTAGGAAGCTATCCCATTACAATATAAGCCGACAGATATATTCCTCAGCGGTGTCAGTTTATTAGTAACAGACATAAAATTAATATCTTTATATAAAGTTACTGCCACAGTACCTTCATCTACACGACATATATACCTAGGTTCCCAGTCCATTTTAAGATGTGACACAAACTGAAAACACTTATCGAACAGTTTCAATTTGCTATTTTCCCGATCACAAAGAACTAGTCGCTCATCATCAAGGAACACACCCGAATATATACTACAGATTTTCTTATCATCGGGAAACTTGGCACTAAAAGTGACCATTGAATCCTGTTGAATTGTTGGTATCTTCTTCATTGCAAATGAGGAGTCAGCCGATAGTTTAGGAATCTTGATCACCCGTCTTGTCAGTTTACCGATGGATGATAAGGTTTGAATGATTCCTTCACAAGTGCTGTCAAAATGGAATCCTAATTCAACAATTTCCGAAGTATTTTCCATTGTCTTGTATTTTTCCAAATATTTAAGAACTTGTCGGGATACTTTATTCGTTGTGATAAATATTTTCGTTTCATCCTCTGATTGTCTACTGCCCATTAGCATTTCTTCAGAAGTTTCAATGGCGGCTATTGCACTCTTACATTCCACAATTTGATCTGATATTTTTATCTTTTCTTGTTTACATATCTGATTCAGTTCTTCAATAGCAGCAGTCTCTAGTCTGTCAATAAGTTGTTTAATGCTGATGGTCCAATCTTGAATTGTCTTGGTTATTGCAGTCTTTTGCTGCTCAGTGGAATCTAAAATTTCGGATATACATTCAAGCAATGTGACAAACATTTTTTTCGCTGCAATTAATTGTTCTGACACTTGTTTGAAGTCTTGTCCTTCTTTGAGTCTTTTAGATAAATCTTTTACAATCAACACGTCTTCGCATTTTCTGTGATCTTTGAATGCACAGTCACAACAGGAAAGTTCTTTGTGACTGGAACAAAAATATTTGTATTGTTTCCCATGTATTGAACAGCGATACATGTCCTCCTGAGAAGAAATCCAATTTTGCCCTGGAGACACTTACTGTACAGTAATTGAATGATCCTTGCTCACTTTAAAACTTTTGTGACAACTGTAACAATTATTACAGAGATACTCTGGACATGTGACACAATATGCCATAGAGTAATTCTGTTTTCCAAGAGTTAAACATGGCTGGCAATAAACGGCGTCACCCTTGTTGGTCTGAGCTGGCGCCAAAAGCGCCAAAACGATGGAATTTGTAGGAAGTTTAGCGGCCCACTCATCTCGTGTCTGGTCGCCAGAGGGAGCAGGGGTGGGATTTCTGCAGATGGGACACGTAATTATATCTGGCTGTGTCCCCGCCTCTTTGAGACTGCGGGCATGTCTACAGATACACTTCTCGCAGAATGTATGTAAACACGTTAGAACCTTCGGTGATTCGAATATTTCCAAACATATTGGGCAATTCAACTGTTTATATGTAGCCTCCTGGGTTTCTGCCATTGTGAACTGTACACATGGGTGGTTGTTACATGCATAAACTGCTTGTGTGACGGGACATTTCCTAGCACGGTATATGTGGAAGCAAAAGTAGAAATTAAAATACTTCCTTGTTGCGATATTAAAGGAATGCGTAATAATACCTTCGAATGACAATTATTCACAGTGTCCTACAAGTCTTCTCAATGCTTCACATTCTGATACTTTACCTCTTTTACGTACTGAATATCTACTGTCATCTAGACAGTCCACTATGTAAACTTCTGCCCGCTTGATAGACCATGGTAATAGATAATCCAAGTGCGTAGCTCCCTGTACAGAACAGAATCACGTGGTCTGGAATATTGATATCGTAGAGCAGTCGTGTGACACATTGGATAGAAATGTTGTACTAGTTCATTGCTTATGGTCAAAGTATTTTATTGGAATATGACCTTCGCGCTACAGTCAGAGACAGGGACGCCCGCAGAATTAATTGGGGGTGGGTGCAAAAATGTAGTGGTCAGCCATTTAGTTTTACGGACGTAGTTCAAAACATGTTTAGAGGTGAAATGCCTGGAGTGGGGGGCGGAGCAAGTGATCCCCCCCCGTACCCTATGCGTGTGTATCCATGGTGAGAGATAATTTAAACATATCGTGAGGGAGAAGAGGTCTGTAAATAATATTTCCAGGCTTCCAAACGTAACAGTCTTAACAAGAAATAATAGGTTCTCTTTTTATTAAATTTTTAGAGTACGCTTAAATGTAGTAGGTTTACGCTACTACTACGAACCAAACTGGCTGCGCCACAAGAAACAAATTGCAATACTGCAGAAACATGGCATCTTCGGAATGAAATTGGAGCAAATCAACCTGGTAAATATATTTCGTATTATGTGAAGTAAGGCATCATTGCAGAACAAATGACAAACAAACTTCAAAACTCCCGACTATAGAATAAATACTTGAAAGCAGGTCCCAGTTCCACTAAAATTCTCATTTCGTTCCTCAGATTGAGACGTTGTATTACCTTCCTTACAATACTTCAGGCAATATAAGTATTTTTGTCTACCGTATAAATAGTGTAAAGGATTCAGAACACTTTCTTTTTAAAATCTAACCCATAGAAACCTTTTATTGTTGAAAAACATAGTTGAGGAATTACTCAAATTTAAGGAAATCCTTAAAATTTCCTCATAGATAAGGGAAGATTCGTTGAAAGAAAATTCAAGATTTTATTACTGGATTTTAATCATAAACTTAGCAGGTAAATTGTATCTAAGCTGTATGCAACTTCTATCCATTTTGGAATATGCCTGTTTTGTCTGGAATGTATGTTCGTTTACAGATTCGGGAAAAAAACTCGTGAAAATTACAGTCAGAAGCGGCAAGAATAAGTTAACAGACTTCAAAAATACACAAGTAAACGATCTCTTTATTATGCAACTCAGTGGGAAAGTTTGAAATCTAGACGAAAGAAGCAAACAATTACTAACACTGCAAAAGTAAAAAGAGGCCGAATCCGAATTATTCTATTGAAATATTTCCTCCCCTTTGCCCTAACCAACAAATTATATCATTTGTCATTCCAACAATATATTAATGCAATATGAGGCTAAACTCTACTAAATCATCTTTTACAGTGACTATGTGCAGCAATATTGAACAGAATATAAAATGTAACGTGAGTTACAATGCTTTCACACAATGTTTATGTCCTAATACTGAATACAGTGAAACGCGAAGTTTTAGTCATGGAGTCCTAGATATTATTCATTCTAGAGTATGACATAATGTAAGCATATTAATTGCTAACTTTAAAAGTTTTTCAACTCGTTGACACCCTTTTTATTTCTACCTTAGTATAGAAACCCACATTGCATTTCTCAATGTTCTGTCCCAAGTATAGTCAGCAACAAGTTGATGATAAAACATACTGAAGATTTATGCCATATCCGACAGTTAGATCAGATTTATTGCTTTGGGAGAAAGCGCGGGCACATGCAAATATAGAATTTTACAACATTTGTGCAAAGATAGATAGGTAGATAGATAGATAGATAGATAGATAGCAGACGAATTCAATTGATTAAACAACTCATGATTTCTCTCTCTCTCTCTCTCTCTCTCTCTCTCTCTCTCTCTCTCTCTCTATATATATATATATATATATATATATATATATATATATATATATATATATATATATATATACCCATTGCAATACAGTATGACAATAAACTGTTTCAACTGATCCATGGTACATGCTGAATCTTCAGTGAAAAAATCGTTTTTACCAACCGAGCAATAAGAAAAATATTTTAAAATATTACCTTTAGAAATTTTTATATGTTTTGCAAAACTGGGGCCACATTTCTGTTCAGCTTCTAGACACGGGGTCGGATGAGAAATACAATCTCTACGACAAATGCACGTCTCGTACTACAATCAATTTTGTGGGCCATGTTACTCAAAACAATATTTTCCTCGCGTTATGTTGTTCATAATTACCTGATCAAGATACTGACAGGTCAGAAGAGGGAAGCCACCTGAACAAGAAACGTTGACGTCATTTAACGAAACACATTTCAAAATGATCACTGCATGGATTAAGATGATTTTCAAATTCATTTTATATGTGTGCACTAAGGAGCATATTGATTGTCGTTAGCAATTATAAATTTATAGCAGCAAAGATTCGACAAACTGTATATACTAGATGAAAATTCATTAGCCAAAAAATGTTTAAAGTGATAGAAATATATTTGAAATAAATGGAATATCAGGTTATACAATTCAGAAACGTTTGAAAACGCTTCACAACAGAAGATCCGTAGAACATGAGAAATCAGATGGAAGAGTCAAACTCGCCACTAGAATGGGTGATTGTGTACTTTCTCGACTTGTTCATCGCATTGTTTGACAATATTATCAGCAGCTGCCCGTGGTTTTAATTAGTCTGTCAGTGTTCCTGTTTCTGAAATCACTGTCATTAGAAGATAAAGGAGTTTAGGTTTTAGAAAATGTACTATTAGAAAGCAAGCATTGAAATCTTAGCCTGAACCTTCATAGTTTAAATATAGAAATAACTGGACAGTTGAAAAACAAGTCAATAATAATTTCAGTAATGAAACTAAAGATGTTACAAGAATTTTAAACGTTTCAGTTTGGAGAAAAACTCACTTAAGAATGTCATCCAGGGTGTTAGGTCCGTATGGTGCAAGCGATTGAATTCCAGATGTCTCTGATTCTATTACAGACCTTTCTAATCCTATTACAGAGGTCTGCGATTCAATTATTGAGGTCTACAAATTAAATAAAATATTGAGGTCTCTGACTGAATTAGAGAGGTCTCTAACTGAATCAAAGACGATTATGTTATAATTATATATATATATATATATATATATATATATATATATATATATATATATAGAGAGAGAGAGAGAGAGAGAGAGAGAGAGAGAGAGAGAGAGCTAGTTAAGGTGTAGTGGTCTATAACTGAATCAGAGATGTTATATGCAAAAATGAAACTGCATATGTTATATGGGTAAAGCATCATTGACTGACATTTAAGAAAATATTCAACATATTTTAAAAGTTATTTTCAAGCTATTCCATGCAAAATCACTAAATTAGTTCAAGATTACTTGTGTTCAATTTCCACTCTCATCAGCTACAACTTAAAATTCTATTGTCAGTCCATTTTATGTAGCCAGCAAATATATCTTTTGAATATAACTTCTCATATTGTAAGAAATCTTATAACATGGAGGTCATTTAGTACAGAAGTTGTCTTAGGTTGATTCTTGTTGAATCTAATACATTCCAAGAAATCTTATAACATGGAGGTCATTTAGTACAGAAGTTGTCTTAGGTCGATTCTTGTTGAATCTAATACATTCTAAGAAATCTTATAACATGGAGGTAATTTACTACAGAAGTTGTCTTATGTCGATTCCTGTTGAATCTAATACATTGTAAGAAATCTTATAACATGGAGGTCATTTAGTACAGAAGTTGTCTTAGGTTGACTCTTGTTGAATCTAATACATTGTAAGAAATCTTATAACATGGAGGTCATTTAGTACAGAAGTTGTCTTAGGTTGATTCTTGTTGAGTCTTATAATAAACTAAGAAATTTTGCAACATGGAGGTCATTTGGTATAGGAAAAAATTTTCATATTTGGCTCATTGTTGAATAGAGTCCCTCATATTCTAAGAAATCATATAACAGGGACAACTTTGTGGTATAGGAGTTTGTCATAGGATTTTTGTTCTATGAGCAGGAATGTATTGATTCAAGTCTTAATGTTTACCAATTTTTATGTACTTTTGTTGAAGTACTAAGGTATGAAAATGAATGATGATGGTACATGTATACAAGCAAACAATTGTTATATCCCATGCATTTTACAAAACCATGTATTTTGAAAATTTCCACATCTCAAACTAACAGATCATTTATTGACTAGGGAAGGGAGAATGCGATTTTTATGTTTCACTGTTTTCAGTTGGGGCATCTTAATTTATTCTCGGCTGTCCAACCATACATTCATCCATCTGTCCATCTTCAAAAACTTTTGATAAGACTGGATATAAACCACAAAATGTAAGGAAATACACTTTTATTAGCTTATTTTTGTATACATATGTAGATAACCTAAAATGATATTCAGGCACCTGTCAAACTTGTCCAAATTAGTACAGAACTTTAAATTTACAGCCACACCCTATGATGCAAATAAAGGGATAAAACCAGGTTGAGGATTGAATCCAGATTGCAGGCTCTAAGTTTACACATGCCTAATACAGACAGATGTAATTCTGTAAACCATTTTTTACATATATGAAGAATAACTGATTACATTTTCAGACCATTACCACACTTGTCCAAATTTTTACAAGTTAAATTTACTCATTTTATCAAAACCCTTGTTAGCATAACTAGTCAAAAACCACATAAGGTAGACAAATGAAATTTGAGAGGCATACATGTATTTTGTATTTACATATGGAAGGCCTTCTTATATTTTTTCACCCTTTACTGTAGTAGAACAACTTTTCATCTTTTAGACATTTTTTTAACTTTAGCAGTATTGTTTTAAAAGAAAACCTTGTTGGTACTGCTCACGTAAAGTGCACTTGAAATTTGCTATGCATTATTATAGACATATTTAAATAATTGGAGCAGAATTTCATGCCATTTTTGATATTTATCTTAACATTTTAATTTTACTATGACTTTATGGTTTGTAGTGGATACACACACACTGTACAAATGTAAATCAAGTTCTGCATGAGGTGGGGGTCGGTGTGAAACGAAGGTCAGCTGTCTACTTATGCGTCTGTCTTTGAAAAAGGAGACAAAAATGATGTTGAGAATTTACAGGTATACTTCTTACTTTAAAATACATAAAAAATAATTTCTAATGTCTCAGAGAACTTCACTTTAAGGAATAATTTACAATATCTCAAAATAATTTATAATGGCTCAAGAATATTTTATAATGCCTGAGAGAACTTTACTTTAACGAATGTTCAAATAATTGTATTAATTTCATTACACAAATTAAAATAATATCAAGACTAGCAAAAAAAGAGTGATTTCTGTTGATGCATGTTTGGTACAGACATCAACATAAAAAGAAATGTGAAAAGAGAAAGAAAATGCAGGATATGAAGTGCACAAACCATGGAATATGGCCATTACATGTTTTTAATTCAGTTTTTCTCCTTCACTGTTGGTTATTTTTGTTATTTTGGGTTCAACACCATTTTTCAGTGCATGACTGGCTTTTCATGGCAGCCAGTATAACTGACAGAGGAAGAACCAGGAAAGTCCTGGTAAGAACCACCAACCCACATGAAGCTATCGGCAAGTTTTCTCAAATACCCACATTGGCTAAGCCCAAGACCCACATGGACAGAGGTATGATGGCAGTGAACTTTCACCATTGGTATCTGTCTATACATAGAAATCGTGAGATCCATTAGTCATTTTCTGCCACATGCAGCATTATCATTTTCAATAACGCTTTGAGCTTTGTGTTGAAGTTTCTTGTACGATTAAAAGCATATCGACAGCAGGTGTGACACCATGTTGTGTGGAATGTAAGTAATATGGTAATCACTTGAAATTGATATCCATTTCTACACTGAAACAATTAGGAGGCTGAGGCTGATGTATAATCCTCAATAACATGTGTATTTCAAATACATGGGATAAATACACTAAATAACTGAATACTGGTATACTAAAAAAAAGTAGATTGTTTCTATCTATGACTGTTTATCTGTATGTCTGTTCGTTTGTTTGACTTTAATCCTTGTAATGACGATCTATGTTCATTGCTATATATATATCTTCACACAGAGAAAACATCAGAACCCTGAGGCTTGCAGCTGCTAGCAATATACCGTTACAGTGGTTTCATAAATAGCGCAACTATAATTTATAATTCCATCATGCTCAAATAATTTGTCACTTTGCTTGATTAATAATGCTCACAAGTTGCTCATTTGAGTAGTTGAATATTTCTTAAAATTAGGAAATAACAAGGCTTTTTTAACCTACAGATAAGTTCAATAGTAAGGACTGAAAATTTGATGTTTGATTTTGTGCCTACCTATCTTGAAGTACAGTTGCAATTATACTATAATGCCATATTTACATTCTCTACATGTAATGGAAATTGCTATGTTCTTTGTAATGTAGGTGT
>JAECUM010073362.1:0-10352 GCA_016617855.1 Megalonaias nervosa | reverse complement strand
ATACATATATATATATATATATAGTCAAAGATTAAAAATGTAAAGTTTTTAAGAAAGTCAGTGGATCAAACATGACAAAATCCAGCGATATTTCTGCTTATGTAGAGTTTGGAATAGGACACGGAAGTCTAAGTGAAATAAAGTTACTTAGACACATTTGATTTGAATTAGTAGTATCTGAGTTTTGCTAACACAGAATATTGTGTCGACTTATATATGATAAATTGATTTATCTTCTTTGCTTGATGTAAACAACCAAACATGAATCAACATACCTGGAATGTGTTCTACGGTTGAAACGCCATATTTTACAATTAATGACATACACTACCGTTGCATTGAAAGCCAAAGTCATTAGAACTTCAAAAAGAGTGCACGAGCTCCACATTAGGAAGATTCGTGAAAATGAACTTTCAGATTGGAACCATACTGTAGACGGAAGTTTATGGCGTCATTAATAACAATCAAAAGAATTTTTTAAAATCACTAAGTCAGGAAGCCATTATCCTGAAAACTAAATCCTGTACGATGTTGCGAAGTTCCCGCCTACTTATGATGTATAAAGGAACTCATAAAAATCATAAATAATTGTTTAAGTATTTCTTTCTTTGACAGTACGAAAGGCAGTCAGCCTTGTGTTTGGATGCGTGTCGGCATGCATACTATTAGAATTAACGTGTAATTTGTTTCTTCTGCTGCATTTGTTTACTAATTAAATTAATTAAGAGTGTATTTATACAACTGCTTTGAATGATGTACGCCATGATAGTTATTGTTCTCCTTCCGGGATTTGGGAAAATTTATTTCAGATTCGCGATCGACATATAAGTTTTTAGGGATTGTGAAATAAAACGAATAGAGCGAGGGAATGGTAAAAATGAACTTACTACTACTACTGCTACTATTACTACTTCTACAAACATGAAAATCAAAGGACGGAAATACGCTTGTAGAGTGTAAAACTCCTTGCCATGAAAAATAATGATTACATGCGCAAAAATATATTCACAAGAGATAAAACAAAAGTTTTCAAAAGACTTCTGTCATTTATATTACTTAGGATAATCAAATGCGCAATTCCTATTGATCTGTCTGGGTGCATTTTAAAAATAATGATCTCTCCCACAATACGAAAATCAATAGAACATAGCTATCTACACAGTCGTTAAAATGCCGCTGATTACACTGCAACTCACACTGATGTCGATACTAATACTATATTGGAGTACACGTTATGCACTCTACGTATGAATTTCATATTTTTAAATCATAAACTTTTATATTCCTAGTCAGATGACTTGATAACTGAAGTCTTTACTCACTTATAAGTCATATCCAACTGAAAATTGCACAGACCCAGATCTGCCACCATAGGTCTTTTGCAGTTTGTTAGGAGTATCAGTAGAACACAAAGCATAGACAGCATGATTTGCTGGCGAATTAGGCGAAGGCAGATCGGGGTCTATGTTGTTTTTACTTGACGTATAAGCGAATTTAGACGGCAGGATATTCGCTCTTTCATCATTTTTCAAGAGGTAACCGATTCGAGCCATTGTGATAGGCACAAATTTGAATCTTATTTAATGATAAGAATAATCACGCAATCCAGTGTTTATCTAACACCGATCCAGATCTATATGTCCAAATATTTTATATCGCGTTATGAAACAATAATGACAATCAACAACTAAATGCGTATTAGTGTAGAATGGGTAATACAAGAAATTTATTTATTTTGCACTATTTATGGTGTTTGCTTATGGTTATTGAGAAGCATGGGCATATATCATCAATAAAAATACAAGTGCATTAACGACCTCGAGAACAATGTCTCAGAACAATACGGCACGTTCAAAGCAAAAGCGCGCATTGAATCTTCCTAAAACGGACTTTACATTTCCTAAATGGGTTTAGATATGAGAATCGCAGGAAAGTATATATCTAATTCCAGCATATTCCTGCTGGCGTCATAAAATACTATAAAATAAACTGGTCGTTCGCCAATGTTGACACCACTGAACAGCATGGTGAAGCACTAAACCTTTTTCATCTCCAGAATCACGTCCTGTTCGATGCTTCAGTAAATGAGAGTTCACAGAAATGAAGCATGCAAATATCGACAGCTTGTTAATTAAGGCTGTATTCACACGTGTAAATAATATGCCTGTTTATTGTCTTACTGTTTTAAATACAAACACAAAATCAATAGATCATTTTCAATTGTATGTACGAAAATGTCCACTCAAATTGTAGGTAAAGATATAAACAAATATGTCATATAAATCAGATTCAATTGTTCTTTAACCAAATGATGGTGGAATTGAGGGAATAGTTGTATGGGTAAAGGATGGATAGTTTAAAAAAATGAATCCATCACTTCGCTATAGTTTAGAAAATGGAAACCTTAAGTTAATTAAATTCTTTATTTGTATAGAAATGAAAGCGTAAACACAGGCAACGAAGACATCCCATCATCAGGTCTGAAAGATGATTGTAGATTGCCTATAAATTTGGGTTCTGTACGCATATTGTCTTATCTACAAGAAAAATAAACATACCCGTGCTTGTTAACGAGCCCTCTATTTATGTGACGGAGGCGATAGATAGCGATCAAGCTGTATTTGTTCAAATGCTTTTATTTAAAAGTTATTCGAACCATTCAACTGATAGATGTTCGCTTTGTGGCATAGAAAGGTCGACGAACATTATGAACACGGAGATCTCAATTGCACATATGTAGTTAATGGCATGGTAACATTGTAACTAACTGAAACTGTTAACTCTGCATATTTGTCCATTCACGCTATATCCAGTACATTTTACACACTTTTTCTAGTATATGCAATTATATTTTGCAGTGAGAGTCTATATATATATATATATATATATATATATATATATATATATATATATATATATATATATATATATATATATATATATATATATATATATATATATATATATATATATATATATTCCTTGATCATAAAAGAAAACCGACATGGATATAGAAATCTTTATCATTCTATCTTTGCCACAATGTAACCATGCTGGAGACTCCCAGCTAATGGCAGTGTCTTCTGTCCTGAATTAATGGAAGTAAGAGAGAGAGAGAGAGAGAGAGAGAGAGAGAGAGAGAGAGAGAGAGAGAGAGAGAGAGAGAGAGAGAGATCTGCGCCTGCAAATCTGAGTCTGTGCATTTTGTAGTTGGATCATGGATTAACTCACAGACTGGAGGGAAAAAAAATGAAATGCGACCACAGATTTGTTGTCGGTACATTTAATGAAATTGTAACTAAAATTATTCTTTGACAACATTACTGAGCGTTAGAGCCACATCACACTGACAGTGCCATGAGAAGCTAGAATGGAGGAGACCATTGAGAGGAACTTGGCCACGTATTAGCCACTCATCTATGGGTGCCAGCAGAATGAATGGACAATCTGATTAAAATCAGATCTCCACTGTCCTGCGTGAAGACCCGACAGCATCAGCTTAGGGATCATGTTCTGGTGACCTATGTTATTACCATAATCGCTAATTTTATCAGCCAATTAGATGAAGTCTTATACTTCGGCGTTTGGGACACTGAGCAGTATGGCTGAAGAGGATGAATGTGTGCCAGACGATTTGATTTTTACTTTCAAATTTCTGAAAGCTGCATTTCCATTGGCGACTTCAAAGGTCACCAAAACATGACTCCTAAGCGGTCGAGGTCATATCTTCACGCAGGACAGTGGAGATCTGATTTTAATCAGACTGAATGAATGGAAGGCCAGGAATTTATCGGTGGGAATATGATGCAGTGGCTTTGCAGCATGGAACTTTTGGCTTCCCTTGGGAGCTATCAGGATCACAGGACCTAGCCTGAGGAATTTAGTTACCGAGGTTTTCAAACAGGTCATAGAAACCTCACATTGTGTTTGCTGGATGAGAGAGGAGCTATGGAAAAGCTAATCGGCTCCTGGCTGAGTCTGATCAAACGCATTCGACGCGCCCATGCAGAACGTTGAGGGTTAGCACCGAAACGCTCTAGGAAAGGGGACGGTATTTTTGTGCAAAACACGGAAAGATACAGATTTTTTTTATTCGATTCTAGTTTCATAGGGGGCATGGAGTTTCTAAAAAAAATTATTTTTTGCACTGATAAGTGTACCACGTTTCCTGTTGAAATGGGATTCTCCTCACCTTCTTAAATTATAGCGTCAACACATACAAAATTCACAATGTTTTAACCGTCAACACCTGACATGTTCTCGTGCTGTGATCCATGAATGAGGAATACTCGGTCATTCATATTTATACAATTGCGCGCCATTCACGTCAGCAGAAGATAGTGAGCCATCTGTTTCGGTTTGGTCCAAAAGGATCATTATTAAATTTGACAAGAATAATGGTGGAAACCTGTCGCAGTTGATTCAAGAAAACGAATCGTGTGATGCTACGTACCATTTACAAAGCTTTCTTGAAGAGGATAGGTCTACAGGTCTGAATGAGAACGTTCGTAGTTAATGTAAAATTGTGAAGACGAAGGAAAACTTTCATCCAGACTGTGGACGGACGAATCTCTGAATATCAATATCATCATTTGTCTTTTACTGAATGCCAGTCTATTGTGAATTATGTTGATGTAAGCCGCTCTATTCAATCGACTCGTAACGCAACAATTGCAATCTGCATGTGAGACAAGGAGATCTCGAACAGCAATCTAAGGTCATCACGCGCATGCTCCAAGTACAGGTCCTGAAAAACATCATTCGTTTTAAGTTAAGAACAATGCTAACTTAAGAAAAATATGTTCGATAAATTAACAATGAATTGAATGTAATCACGTGTGCAAAAAGGGCCAATGTTGAGGACCTGTTAGAGTTTGCTTATTATTAAGGACCTGTTTGTGTTTGTTGGATTAACGATGCTTAAATTACCAAGAGGGAAAGAAATATTAACTGCTTGAACATTCATAAATGGCTAGAAAAAAATGAAGACAAAAAAGTTAATTATTTACCATTAATATAATAAATGAAATCTTTATTTATAAACTAACATTAATTAGAAGAAAGACCGAAATGTCGTTGCTTTCTGGGTGGGTGAACAAGAAATTCACTGACCTCTTTAATTCTGATCCGGAATGAAGTCTCAATAATACATATGTCAAAGATAGAACACTCAGCAAACTGAAGGAAAAAACAAAAACAAAAACCAAAAAAAAAAAACCAAAACAAATGCATCCATTATTATCATTGATTATTCAATATATTTAATTATGTTTAAATAAATTCTTTATCGGTTTGAAATTGTTTGGTACTTCTTCATAATCAGAAAGAGTCACACACACACACACACACACACACACACACACACACACACACACACACACACACACACACACACACACACACACACACTGTTTGACATTGTTAGGTGCGAGTTATACTTTTATATCTATTTACGATAGATAGATCGATCGATCGATAGATGGATAGATAGATAGATAGGTAGGCAGGTAGACATGTATGTAGATAGATGTGTGTCTTCATGCGTGTATGCGTGTTTGACTGAGAATCAACTGACACGTTTGTACATACATGCACTGACATTGCGCAGTAATGAATGACTAACATCGAGTGTTGAATGCTTTACCAAAATTATACTCTTAATTTCTCTTATCAAGTACAATGTCAGTCAAGTGTTAAAACAATAATTATAAGTTACAAAATACTTTAGCCAACTATTTTAATGTTATACGACATTACATTCATTATAGAAAATTTATTTATAAGAAGACGTTTTAAGGATGTATCTCCTGTACAATTTCAGTAAAACGTTTGCAAACTGATGGAAATATTCATGAGATTTCAAACTACATTCTTTTATGTGTGTAACTAACTGAATGCACAAATTTGGTGTTGAAAGGAAAGGGATGATCTGACTGAACGGTACACATTTAAGATACATAATTCCAAAAATTTTTAATCCTGATATTTTTGAGATTACTCTTTTTATTCCATCTGAGCGAGGAGCAGTATATTTTGCATATGTTTCCTTGTGCCAGTGATATATGAAACTGCACAAGTTCCAGCGTGATAACCGGCACTTAAAAAGATGAACTAATAATGGAAATTGTGTCCGTAAATACGCTAATATATTCTTTTCTTTGTTTTCAACATACCTGTGAGATGACCTCAAGGAACTGCAGGCTGTACGCTAAAATCTAGCATTGACTTAAATTTGTGAAAATTAAATAGAATCATAAAGTCGCCTTTGTCCTACTGACATTTGTTATGAACAATACGAAAATTATGATTCACGGGGCAATGATAAATCATGCCAAAGCTAAGGGGGGCAGTTTTTGTCAGGATTATTTTTGACTTCGACACAGCATTCCAATGCTGTGACAAGCATTAGCCCTATATTTTGATGACAGTCAGAATATCCATTGTACAACACCTATCAATTCGATTTGTATTAATCTACGAATAGCATATCATTCAAAAAAATTATTAATTGACTTTATATTAACGACCTGCTGAAGTATTTCACCTTGCTATCTCATCATATGGAGAAAAAAGCTCATAGGATTTATTGAATCGTATCATATAGATATAAATTTAAACCATCGTTTCAATATATTTCATTTTATCACCGCACAACATCTCGATTCTGGATCATACTATACGTAAACAACAATCAGTGCACAGTGATATACTTCCAGTGAACATAAATCTTCAATATGTGGAATTTTCAATATAAGACCAAAACAGAAATAAATCACTGACGAAGAAAGACATTTTAATTATCGGGGCAGGAAATTTCCACAGTGCGTGTATCACCGAATTCAATGAAAAGTTATTCTAATTATGTGAAAATGTTTGGCGCCATTACTACGAATATCCTCCAAAATAAAAACTGGAATCCACAAGTTTCTGTATCAAATAAGTTCATGAGAAATATCAGATACAGCTAGCAGTAAGAAAATGGATTTTGCAAAAAATTAACCACACCATTTAACTGGCTAGAGACACGAACGGCGCATTAATCGTTAGATTTTAATAAAATTTTGTGTTGAACTTTTCTCAGTTTATTGTGCAAGACGTACAAAAATATATTTATGTCGGATAAGATGATTGAATAACAATGCACAAGTTATAAAATGTATTCCATTTTAATTGAATAACAATGTACAAGTTATAAAATGTATTACATTTCAATTGAATAACAATGTACACGTTATAAAATTTATTCCATTTCAACTTAAAAACAATGTATAAGCTGTACAAAGTCTTCCTTTTCAATAGAAAAACAATGTACAAGTTATAAAATGTATTCCATTTTAATTGAATAACAATGTACAAGTTCTAAACTCTATTCCATTTCAATTGAAAAACAATGTACAAGTTATAAAATGTATTCCATTTCAACCGAAAAACAATGTACAATCTATATAATTTAAATCAGTTTCAAATGAATAACAACGTGTAAGCTCTATAATTTTAATCCATTTCAACTGAATAACAATGTACAAGCTATATAATTTTAATCCATTTCAATTGAATAACAACGCATAAGCTAAGTAATTTATTCAATTTCAACTGAAAAACAATGTACAAACTATATAATTTATTCCATTTGAATTAAAAGACCTTGTACAAGCTGTCCATTGTTCCATTTCAATTTCAAATGCAAATGAGTTTACGTATATGGTTCATTTAAAAGTTAGAATTATCTTAGTTCTCTTTAAGGACTCTATAACGTATGCAATCATAGTAACGTTTTGTGGAGAACTAGCAATATGTTCCAGTAAAAATGTTTACTCTCTTGCAGAGTTTATCAAGTCTGTGATTTTACTGCGAGTTTCGCACAGTATGCAAATCAGGACTAGGAACATATTTCTTCAATATTCAGCAATGTTTTTAAGTTTGTTACAACCTTGCGTAATTCCATCAGGTCTAAACATTCAGTAACCTTTGTATTAACACGCCTAATAGTCAGTCTAGACGCTCAATCGTGTCCAAATTTTGGCGACATATTAAACGGCGCCAAATTACACTGCTCACGAAAAGATTCATCCACTAAGTAATCCATCTATTTGTCTATCCATCTATCCAGCCACCCAAAATTCTCATCTGATAGATAGATGGACACATAAATAGACAGAGATATATTTAAATACGTACGGACAAACCTAAGTATGCATGCATACCTGTATGTAAATATCCACAAATACAAACAGTCTGGTATATTTGTCATTAGATCAAAACATGTCTAAATAGGTTTTTGGATGAGAGTTCAAATAAAGAGTCTCGCAAATAGATGTATAACATTATCTTCTTTCAGTTGCTTTTTCTTTAAATATTTTATCGTTTTGTATAATTTGATAACTGAATTAACAAAGAAATCAACAACAACAACAAAACCAACAACAAAGTTCATCAACAACAAAAAACTATAAATAAAGCAAGCAAAGAAATAATGTAATGTATATATCCAACTTTGTACAAGTTTGCTGGAGTAATTCTAAACTCTTACACTGTTCTAAATTATATAACAAAACCAGAAAAGGAAACTTCTCCAGAGTAAGAAAGAAAGAATATACTGTAGGAAAATAGTGACCAGTGCAAGGAGGCGACTCCTGTTCTTGGGAGAGTGGGGAAGAATTGTTTTGACACAGAAAGTGTAGGCTGCAATGAAGAGAGCAGCGTTAGGACACAGTCACACGTAAGTATGAACCCTGCATGGCAGTTTCCCAATCTTGCTGTCGTGCACGAGCTTCATGTTTCACTCGACTCGGATTCTCGACATGTTAAAGTCATTACTTGATCTGAAGCTCACCAGGACCAATGCTGTTCAGTTAGTCTCTCCAAACATGTACAATGGAGTGGACACGAAACCTTCCTTCAGTGTATAACGAAAAATGAAGGCTAGAAAGTGTACTTATGTTTCACAATTATTTCCATTTTACATTGTGAATTTTGCTGTGGATTACTTTTAATGCTTCAACCCAATAAACGCTTTCAAAGCAGCAGGTTGATGATTTAATGTAAACATGTTGCATCATGTGACCATAAAAGAAAGAAAATTGCTCATGTATCCTGTAGCGTACTAGCCGGGGGGGGGGGGGATGGGAGCGAGGGCGGACTTGGGGCGCCAAAACTGCTGATAAAAATAAAATTGCAGAAAAATCGTTGGCGAGGTCATCATTGTCGCCCCGGACGCCATTTACCCTTAGTACGCAACTGGATGTATCCAACGGTTCCTATTGAACAATTCCATCAATGAGTACTAAAAGTAAATTTTACCTGTGTTCGAATTCAAGTAATATGATAAAAAAAATACTTCTAAATCGTTTTAGATAGATACTCCATCGATCGGAAACATGTGTCAAGAAACGGCTACAAGTTTACAATAGCTGAACACATTTTCAAATTTAGGTCTGTTTAAATTCAGTATAGCACAGGTTTATCCACAGCTTCAATTCTCGAAGTAAAATAAAAAACAAAATTTAAAATGAACAATTTGTTAATAACTTATATTTTTCATGAATTGTGTTGATCTTCCGTTAAATTGTTCTGCAGCACAAAGGAAAAGAGACACTTGAAACTATTTCAATACACAAATGTCGATCGTATTGGTTACAGCAAACCACATAATGAACCATGAAGAGCCTTTGTGTTTGAAGTAAGAATATATTTATTGTATGGTACATGGTTAATTTATTTTATAAAATGGCAATAAAATTAAAATATCTGAAAATGGGAACCATATTCTGATCCAAATAAGAACATTATACTACTCGTCTTAGAAAGAAATGTCGAATAAATCGGCAGATGTTTGGCGTATAATCTATTTACTGAGTAACAGATTTTATTATTTACTATGTAATTTGTATTGAGTAACAAGAAATGCAAACATTGTACACTCACCACATGAATAATAGTCCTCAAAATAGGCACATTAGCCTTGGCCTTTAACCTGTTGATCCCAAATAAATAAGCATGGTAGAAGCCGAAATTATTTGTAGAAATCATTTTTCTTCTTTCAGTTACAGCGACCTTGATCTTTGACCTTTATACCCCACCCCACCCCCAATCAACAGGCTTTTTTTGCTCCATGTGAAACACATCCACAAAGTTAGGTCGCGGTTTGTGATTAAGATCTACTGTCAGTGAACATAAACTATTTTCTACTTTCAGTCACAATGACCATGACCCTTTGCTATTTTGACTAAAAGCTCGACAGACTTCATCTTCAATCCAAATGAAAGCAGTTCACAAAGATTGGTTACTGCAAATGATAGAGAACTCGAGTTATTGTGCAGACACGATATTGTTAACAGACGGACCGATATCAT